>JAJHSJ010002585.1:0-35616 GCA_021015155.1 Magnolia officinalis | reverse complement strand
AAAAAAAGAAGAGGAAAGATGCAGTCGAGATATGTCAAAGAAGGGTTGGGATTTTTAAGAGGGTTCCCTATCCGTGATGAGGTCCCTTGGATCAACGGTCACAATGAGCAAGACCTCTCATACCCGCCATGATGGTTCTTTGGAAGGTTTAATGGTGGGCGTCATATCCCCATGTTGCCATGGAGTTAGGATCTTCTTTATTCTTGGCCTCGTGCATTAAAAAGATATGATGAAACGGACTTAGCTGGATATAAAACATGCATCACATTGGACCCTACAATGCCCAACACTGCTTGGATCACCTCCTAAGCAATGGATAAAGATGGAGATTTTGAAATTCTCGCAATATGATCACAATAATAATTATTATTTTATTTTCCTTGATAATATCACAAGTTTGGTGATGTTTGTTACAATGAATGGGGTCAAGTTGCCATGGGCCAACAAATCATGTACAACATAACACAAAACAATACATGCAATATGACAGGATTCACGAACCTCACCCATGAATCCTGAAATCCTCTCAACTTTATTAAAACTCCTATAAATTGGATTTCTATCATTAATACACATATATAATAATCAATTAGACTAATTAATTATATGTCAGAACCTTATCTTTTGATTATATTGGAAAAAGAGTAAGGGTGAATTGGTTGCACCAAATATCATGATATATTGATTTGGTGTGCAACTAAAACCACCCTAAATAAATAAAAAAGAGGAAGTCTAAGTGGCCATTTGGCATCTTAATAAGATCTTCTTATATTTCTTAGTCTTATTTTCAACATAGACAGTTTAGTAAAACTCTAATTTTACACCTTATTCTTTTAGAAACTAGAAATTAAGCTCTTAAATGTTAATTAATTGAGAGATTACTTTTTCAAAAGCTTAATGAGCTTAAGTGGGCAGAGGTTTAAGGTTTCTAAGTATTTTAAAAATATCAAAATTGCCTCCTTAAAACCTCTTTGTAATCTTCTCTCCAACTTGAAGGTGGGACCCCACATTATGAATGGTCTACATCAAGGCGGGCCCACATAATGCACATTCACATCAAAGGTGGGCCCCACATGATGGATGGCCCATATCAAGGTGTGGCCCCACATGATAGACAATTCACATCAAAAGTGAGCCCCAAATGATGGATGGCTCGCATCAAAGTGTGGCCCCACATGATGAACTATCCACATCAAGTAGACCCCATATTATGGATGGTCGGCATCCAAGGTGTGATCCACATGATAGACGGTGGACATTTAAGGTGGGCCCACATGACGAACGGTTGACATCAAAGGTGGGTCACATGATGAATGACCCATATTGAAGGTGGGCACACACAATGAATGGTCCATGTCAAGGTTGGCCCACATAATGGATATAGTGAGCCTCAAACAATGGATGGCCCACATCAAAGTGTTGCCCTGTGTGATGGACGGTCCACATCAAGTGGGCCCGACCTGATGGATGGCCCACATCTAAGGTCTCGTATGATAGATGACCAATATCCAAGGTCTTGCATGATGGACAACCCATATCAAAAGTGACCCCACATTGTGGATGATCCACATAAAAGGTGCACCCCTCATGATGGACGATAGACATCAAAAGTGGACCCCACATAATGATGGCCCATACCAAAGTGTGGCCCAACATGATTGACGACCCGCATCAAATGGGCCTCACCTAATCGATGACCAGCATCAAGGTTGGCTCCTCATAGTGGACAATTCATATTAAAGGTGGCCCTAATGATGAATGATCCACATCCAAGGCGGGCCATGCATGATGGACAACCCAATTCAAAGGTGGGGCCCACACGATCGATACATCAAATGTGGGCTCCATATAATGGGCGGTGGACATTGAAGGGCCCCACATGATGGATGACCTGCATCATGGTAAGCCATACAATAGACGGTCCACATCAAAGGTTGGCACCTAATGATGAATGGTCCACATCCAAGGCGAGCCCTACATAATGAATGACTCACTTCGAAGGTTTAGCCCACATGATGGACGATCCACATTCAATGTCCAATATGAAGGTTGACCCATAGGCATGAAGGGGCATGCTTGTTTGAAATGTACTTGTTGCAATTTTTAAAAATTATAGAACCACCCTATAAAACCTCTTATTTAAATATTTTACCAAATATACTTATTTGAGAAAAGAGCTTTTTTTTATTATGAAAATGTGATTTACCAAATGAACATATTGTAAAATAACTACCAGGACGAATTAAAAATATTACTCTCTAGATCTTATTAAATTAACTCTTATTGTATTAGATAAGAGATGCAGAACGGACCTAAACATTGTTTTCCCAAGTTTCTACCTGTTTTATGGAATTCTCTTTCATTCTCTTCATTGCTTGAAGGGCTGCAGGATCAAAGGGAGGAGCCAGGGTGCATGGGCTTGAATCTTTTGGGCCCATCACCATCGATTCCATCATGAACTTCTTCTCTAATCCTGTTGCATGGCATGCCATGGATTCCAAGCAGTATTCCTTTGCATTTTTGGGTAATGCAGGCTTGTATGTCAATAGCTTAGCGTATTCATTTAAGAGGTGAAACATGTAATCATACACATAATCCATCTTCAGCTCCTCTAGAATGAAGTTGCTTGCTGCCTTTCCAATCTCTGGGCCTGGTAAGTTCATGGAGATGCAAAATTCAAACTAAAGAGGCAATGCTAAAAATAACTTTCCTTTGAGAAATATGACAATCATCTTAGTTAATGACGGAAATTGGGTGGAATCAAGTATCTGTAAACATTCTAAAACCGACTCTCCCAGAGTAGCTACTATGACCTGTGTGTACAATATTTGGGTAATTTGTCAAGTGGGGCCCATTGTGAAGATGCCCTGGCCCAAAAATCAATTTGGTCAATTCATTGGATAGATGAGACATGTATGTGAATTGGATCTTTGGAAAAATGTGAAAAAATGGTCCATATTAAACATAGTTGTTTCCACAGTGGATGTGTAAACATGCCTGATTTCCCAACATGGATTGCGATCTCCGACATGTTGGGATGACATTGCATGTCTCATATTTCAAGGAAGACTGCTTCTTTCATTGTGGCCCCTGACAAGCACTCCCTATCAGAAGTCATTTCTCTCCAGATCCTGAAGATTCCCTGCCTTCCCCTGCCTCTCCCTATGAAGCGGACGCTAGTCAGATGGCTCAAACCGCCTGTTGGCTGGTTGAAGCTCAACTCAGATGGTTCTTCTTTAGGCAATCCGGGCCAAAGTGGGGGTAGGGGTGTCTGTAGGGATAGCCACAGCTGCTTTATATTTGCTTACATGAGAAATTATGGGCGGGCTTCCAACACCTTTGCTGAAGCCCAAGCCCTGTTGGATGGATTATGGATTAATCATCTGCAACAATCTTCATTTAACAACATTGTGCTGAAGTGGACTCCATGCTTATCTCTGATGCAGCAAGTAACGTGACTGGCACCTTTCCCTGGAGAATTTGGTGGATCATGGGAGCCGTCCACCGCTGGAGGAAGAAGCTTAACATCTCCTTTCCCACACTTATAGGGAAGGTAACGATGTTGCAGACGCTTTAGCCAGATCCGCCAGCGAAGGATGCCCAGACCGGATATTCAACTCGCGCTCTCTTCTCTCAAAAGAAGTTAAGGGATTGCTTGTCATGGATAACACTGGTTTAGGCTCTTTCAGATTTCATTGAGCCTCCCTATTTCAGTTTTAGTTTCCTCTTTTTTCTTGTAAATGTCTCATGATAGGTGGGGACCATCCCTTTTTGGAGGTCCCTACCCGAAGGTCTGTAACTGGTTGTTTGTGATTAATAGATCAGTGGCATGGAACCACCTTAAAAAGAAAAGAAAAGAAAAAGATATTTCAAGGAAGACATGCATATGATCAATGGAATTATGTGGATGGTGCAGATGTCTTCTCAGCCCAACACATGAACAATGGTTGAAATTCACCAGAGAGGAAAAAAAAATTAAACCGAACATGGGACTTCCATTAAAGCCTTGGTTTCTTCTACTTGGGGTTGTCCACTCGAAGTTTAACTTGAATTGGTATATGCTGTGTATGAAGTATTATACAATCTCCTCTTTAAGGTTGTCCAGTAACCATCCTGTTTTCAGTCATGTACATGAGAGCTAGGGCAAGGTGGAGCCAATGGTTATGATCCCACCAGTTAATAATAAGGCCCCATTGTGGACAGTCAATGAACCAAAAATCTCTAAGATTGGAAGAATCATAACCCTTCAATACATGGTGAACAAGTACATGGTTAAGTTATTGTAACTGTTTACATTCAACCATGAAGAAAAGGCCACTCTTAGGGATTTTGGTGGACTGGCCATATGCTGTGAGGACTGTTATACAATGGTTATAAGCCATGGGGCCACTCTGGTACAAATTGAAACTTGAAATGTACCGTACAACCTTCCCAACTCCAGCATTGCCATACCTCAAATTGTATACAAAATATTAACTCATGTGTACGGACTGGAAATACATATTATTGAGAAGTGACATTGGGTTAAATAAATTACAGAGAGTGGCTAATTTATTTATTATTTTTTTTTAGTAGAAATAATGACGTGTGATGTTTATTTGTCACTGAACATGTTCATAAAGTCACACAAATTGGATGAAGAGAATAATTTACTCATGTTTTATCTTTAGTATAATCTACCAGCAATACGTTTAAATCTTTTGACGCTTCCGCTTCTCTTTTATTTTTTTAAAATTTAATTTCCTCATTAGTTAAATCCAACTATAGAAAGAGAGATGATCGAATGCACAGCTAGTTAGACCACTAAGTTGCAGTATCATATTAGTAACTGCGCGACATCTGTGAATGACATTCAACCTGTCCAAGTTTGGTTTATCAAGATCAATTAACATAAAAATCAAGCTAATAAGGTAGGTGGTTGTCCATTGTTTGTTTTGTTTGTTTTTTTTTTTTTTTTTTAAGGTGTGTGTCGCCACTTGCTGAGTGGATCAGCTTGGTTTCATGCACCGTTTGATTTTTCATGGTGTTGTCCAGCTTTTGGATGTTACGTTGGAAAGTATATCCATTTGGTCCAATGCATTATATATATATTTAATTAGTCCAACTCTAGCATTGTCATGCCTCATACTATATACAAAATAAGAACTCATGTGTACAAATGGGACATAGTATTTGAGAAGTCACATTGGTTTAAATAGATTTGTGGAGAATGGCTAATTTACCCCTGTTTTATTTTATGTATAATATACCTTAAATATACATTTAAATCTTTTATACTTCCATTAATCTATTTTTTTTTTTATTTCCTCATTAGTTTATACGCAACTAAGGAAAGAGTGTCCATGTGCTGTGTGGGTGTGAAAGTATGTAAAAAAAGAAAAAAGAAAGAGATGCTCAAATGCACGACTAGTTGGATCGCTAACTTGTAGTCCAATTATCATATTAGTGTTTGTCCAAAATTTTGGTCCATCATCATGAAGATCACTTGGCACAAAAATCAAGCTAATAAGATTGGTGGTTACCCACTGGTTTTACCCACAAGTTGAGTGGATCTGTCTGGTTTCATGCAGCGTTTGATTTTCATGGTGTTGTTGAGCTTTTGGATGTCATGTTGGAAAGTATGCTATTTTAGTCCAATCATTTATATATTTTTTTATTTATTAGTGCTTTATTTATTGCTCATTATTTTTGTGTATACGTGGAATTAATATAATTGGGACAAATACATTGAGAGACCTTATCTAGGTCTTTGTAACCCTAAGGAATGAAATTAGAAAATTTTGATAAGAAATACATTGACTAGTTATATTCTTCGTATGCCTAAAACATTGTCATGGCCAATGGATAAGTTAGGATAACTAAAACTATGGGTCATTATACATGGTGTCATTGTTGTGCTTATGGTGAGTCTCTACCATGTACAATGGGCTTTAACGCGGTCATAGAAATATATATATATCTATATATATATGATATATATAGATAAGGTGACATATATACATATAAGGTGTCATTATGTGCGTTACATATGAAAGTCCAAAGTTGAATTGGTTTATAATTCGATCAAAGTCTTTGAGTGATTAGGTAAATATATTGTGGATATTGCTAGCAGTTTAAGTAATTTATAATAATCGTCGTAGAAAGATTTCATTATGAAATTGAAAGCTTTGTAACAAAGGCTTACAAGTCTATAATATAAAAATACACTATGAAGCCCCATGGATTTCTATGCCCAAGGAGAGCTTAATTAGCATATAGAGTAAAACCCCTTAGGGGGCTAGTTCAAGAGAAGAAAAAAAAAAAAGAGTAATTACTATTTTTTCATTCTTTAAAAGAAGGCATGCCTAGAAGCAAATCGTCTTGATTTGGTTTCCTTTTGTCACGCACAAATGCTTTCATGTCATGCATGCATGATGTGTTAGTACTATAATTGCTAGTTGGACAATAACTTAGCATTATAACTAGTTGTATCCTATCAAAAGAAAGAAAAATACTTGAAAAAAAGGTGTCATTTAGTGAGAGGACCTAATAACATCAAGATTTATAATCCCATTTTTAATAGGTTCAACACTCCTCGTTAGTTTCACATCATCGAAGCGGTACTTCTTCTACTTATTACAAATTTTAACCGATTATTAGTTTAATGGTTAAGTTCGGAAGAAAGTGCTTCTTTGGTGATACTTATATGAGATGGACGACATGGGCAATGTTCTTAGTATCAATATCGACAGATGTATCACACCTTTGGAATACAAAAACATATCACATGAGAAATATCATATGTATCGTGGTTTCTAAAAAAGCATTGACAAATTGGTTGAATTTTTCGATGAACCTTTAAGAGATGCTAAAAAAGACACTTAGAACTAAAAGGATTATAAAATCAAGTATATATAATAAGTTTTCTTTGTATAAGTACTAAACTACGCATAGTCAAATACAAGTAATGCAACTGTATTAAAAATCAATTCATACAAATATAACTGAAAAACAAATCATTCCATAATTTATATTGCTTATTAGCACATTCGATCTAATAAATATCTACATTCAATATTTCCTACAATATATGGTGCTTTTATTTATAAATAATTTTTTATATTATTTAAAAAATAAATTAAAAATTGAAAACAAATAAACAATTGTGGTTGATTTTAGGATTAGTATAGACTCATAACTATAAAATATTATGTGTACATAACATCTAGTCATTCTAATTTTTTCCTAATAAAATTATTTTTAATACTTTTAGTTAAGATTTTTTAAAAAAAAAAAAATTAGAAGTTTCGTCAATCTATAGATCGGCATCCAAGGACTCTCAAATGACCTTTTCAACCTCTAATTGTAAGTTAGATGGTGAAATGAATGGAGGAAATTTTGAATATTTTCAATTTTCCAAAATTGAAAATTAAGAGGTCAAAACCCTTAATTTAATATGCAAAACATGCAAAATCGTGGATCATGAACTTAATTTCACTGGTACCAAGGGATTTAAATAAGGAAAAGTTGTTCAAATTCATAAAAACTCACCAATTTGAGTTCAAGAATGCACACTCTTCAATCTTGATTTCCACCCTAAAATTTTCTTCTCTCAAAACAATTGAAAAGGAATGGTTGAAATTTTCTTTAAAATGTAATGAAAGTAATTTTTAAAGGAAAAATAGTTTTTTTTTTGGGTGATATTTTCAATATTTTCGCAAAGGGGACCAATACAGTTAAGGTTTCATCAATATATTGTGATACATGTTGATGCATTGCAATACATTATGGTCAATACATTGTGATGTATGATAATACAATTGTGATGTATTGATTAATACTGGGAAGTTTCCCAACTAAAGCCAAGTATTACATTAATAACATACGATATTTGATAATATCGGTTAATAGTATCGATATCACAAACATTGGGTATGGGTTCCATCAAAATCAGATCAAGCTAAATCCCATTTTAAAAAAATGGGATCTCTTTTAAATTTGATTTTTGTTATTCCAAAGTGTCTCATACATTGAATCAAGGAGATTGGATATGCAGAAAGGTACCCATGTTTGCTGCCATTGACATGTAAAGAGACGAATGAAGACTCTACTCTAATAGACACACCCAAGAGTCTTTGCAATACAAGACTATTGCACTTCAACTATTTATATAATTTACAAACTGTCATACTTAATTGGACACATATCACATGAAACATGAGCTAGGTATAACCGACCAAAAGTCATGGGTGAATATCACCCGAAAGTGAGTGCCATTATATGCCCAAAACTAGAATAGGTGACTAGTGATCTAGTGTTACCCACCTTTGGTAACTCTTACAATATTCCAACTCAAAAGACCAATTCTATTGAACTAAAAGTTTTTAAGGAAGTTTATGACATAAGATACCGAGTTTATGAATTCGAAAATGAAAGATTGTTATTTAGTTTCAAAGTTAAAGAATTCGAAAATAAAAGATTGTTATTTAGTTTTGGAGTTTATGAATTTGAAAATAAAAGATTGTTATTTAGTTTTGGATTTTTGCTACATAATCTTGTTATCAAACATGGAGATGGATTGAAATGGGCCAGCACTTCTCTTATTCTATTACACAACTGCACAACTTCAAAAAATTAATGAAGATTACCTTCTGTTTGTGGTTGTTGCCCCAGTCCACGGCGAATTTGATTGATTTGCACTTGTTATTGGCATGTATCGGCCAGTAATGATGCATAGGCATCAAACCTCGTGTGAAGAAGTCATAGTATCGAGGCTTCACGAACAAAGTAACAGAATCACAAGCCAATATGTATTTCTCGCTAACAGACCATGCAGATCCTTCGATATAAATCTTATATCTATATGAATTTTGCATGATAAATCAAAAGTTAGATGAAATGTCGTGGGAGAAATGGACTTAAAAGAAACAATTTCGATATGGACAATAATACCTGTGAGTGCATTGGCCCGCTAAATCAGATTGCTTAAATCCTTGCTGAGATTCGCTGAGCCAGTCCTACAAGTACCTTCTGTTAGTATGTATGTATTTGTGTCTCTATGTTTTCAGTCATATGTTTATTTAGTTGTCCAATGGCATTCTTGCACTGACACATGTGCTAGTTTTCCCCAATATCCTACCATCCATAGGTGGTGATGGGAATCCTGACACAAATTGAAATGGGATTTTGAGAAACCCCATTGGAATTTGTATTTGAGTTCCTTCACCATGTCAATAAACAATGAAGTGAGACAACCTTAATTTCTTGCTCGCTGGCTAAGCCGTGGGGGTCAGACCAAGTTTCAGACGCATCCAAATTTCAGGGGTGAAGCCCCAACAATTCACCGTTTGATGTTCGATATACCTCATGGGGGTCCTACACAGCTCGAACTCATGGGGAGTTCTCATGAGCTCGAACGTATAGAACCTTTTCCCATGTGTGTGTATATATAATGCTCGGCGGCGTAACATTTGGCATGAAACTCGTGCGAACTTTTTGAGAACTCATCATACCTGATGAGATTCCAAAATCTAAACGGTCCGCATGATGCAGCACCTGATGAAAGAGAAGCATCAAAATTTCAACGTGAGATGGGCTCATCCCATTAAAATTAATTGGGCCTGGGATTAGGGACGGGCTTGAGCTGAGGCCTTTTAGTTAATCGGATTGCTTGGGCCCACCTTGGGGTTATTTGTAATGGTCCAGGTAAGGCCCAACGCTTTGGATCATGTATTTACGGCGAGATTAGGCCGATTTTCAACCCTGGCTAAGCCGGGGGACCCTCCGATGCTTAAGTCAGGACAGAGGAATCGAGGTCTAAGTTGCAGAGTAGTGAGAGAGCACAAGATGTTGCGTACCTGTAACAATGGGGTGGTGGGGCATTTATACTTGCTCGCTGGACGATCTGGGTCCGTCAATCTCGGCATGATCAGTGGGATTCCCGAATCATGGAGATATTGCTCAGAATCCGGAGATCGTGTGGCGTGTCGTGCGTATTTGTGGACGAAACTATCGGTCATGTTCGTTTAAGGTAGTTTCCCTTCTTGACACGTAGGGCAACCGTTGGAGACGATTTTGTCCTAGGGGTGGCCTTGGCTCAGGGATAGCCTTGGCTTCTATCCCATTGATCCGAGGCGAGGTCATGTTGACTCTCCGTTTCTGGGGTGAAATCGGCTCGGCAATATGGGTAATGAGTGGGCCTCGGCTCGGTCCGACCAAAGACGGTTGTGCGAATCCGAGCCAAGTATGCCACCGTTGCACGAAATCTCAGTTATCGGACGCGGGTTCGGCTTGTTCCAAGACAAACGAACGCGTAACCCGAGCTTCCGAGCCGAGGTCTCCATTGATCACTCAAAGTTACCGCCTTCGGAGCGCGGCTTTGGCTCAATGTGATTGAAGACGAGCACATTAATCTGATCTGATCCTAGCCTCGCGTGTGGCTTCGACGGAGTTCTTGACAATGAGTATTAACTTGGGGCCTGTAAGAGCGGGCGTCTGTTGAGATTGCCTGGTGTTTCCTACTTTCCGACCGGGCCAGACATCTATTCTCTGTTCTATCCCGATGGTCGACTTAACCCCTCGGATCACAGTAGTATTGGTCCTCGAGTCAGCGGGGAGCTCGGATCTTCCCATAACACAAAACAAAACCATAACATTACTTCAATAGCAAGTCTCGCTACTCAACCTGTCAACAGCTAATCCGTTACGCGTGACAGACGGGGACGCGGAGTAGACACTCACAGGTTTAGTAGCATAGGGCTACTAAAGTGATGTCCTCAAGTTTGTTGGGTCCCACCATGATGTGTTTGTTGTATCCACACCGTCCATCCATTTAGAGATATCATTTTAGAGCAGGAGCCAAAGAATAAGGTAGATACAAAGGTGTAGTGGACCCTGCCATAGAAAACAGTCAAGAGAGTGACGCCCACCGTTGAAACCTTCCAAAGGTCCACCATGTTGTTTATTTGAGATCCAATCTGTTAATAAGTTAACAGAAACATTAAATAAGGGAAAAAACAAATACTAGCTTAGATCAAGAACTTTTTTGGCCGTTATAAGTTTTTAATGGTGGGTGTCACTATGTCCAATGTTTTTGGTGGGTGTCACTCTGTCCAATGTTTTTTGTGGTGGTGTCCATGCGAGATTTGGATCTGACTCATTCTTTGAATCATGTCGTAAAATGGTCTCTCCAAATGGATGGACAGTGTGGATACAAAATATACATCATGGTAGGACCCATAGAACTTGGTGATGTCACTTCCGTAGCGAGTCTCACTACAGTACTCAACCTGTAAGGGAGCAGATAACGTGAGACTCCGCCAAGGTGGGTGGGACCTCTTACTGTAGGGGTAACAGTGATGTATTTGCCTTAAATCCACACCGTCCAACCATTTTGAAACCTCATTTCAGGACATTATCCAAAAAGTAAAGCTGACTGAAGTCTTAGGTGGACCACACCACAGGAAACAGTCATAATTGAATCATCACCATTAAATTTTAATGGGTTCCGCCAAAACGCTTATTTTCCATCCAACCTGTGAATAAGGTCACAAACACCTGAATGAAGAGACTACGCAAATATCATCTTGATCCAAAGCTTTTGTGCCCTACAAGAAGTTTTTAATGATTAATCACCACTGTTTCCTGATCCTGTATCATGGTCCATGTCCTAAATTAAGCTTTAGGGTGTGGATGGAGTCACATACATCACAGTGGGCCCTAGAGTCAAGGGTCCCACCCACCTCGGAGGATCAGGGACTCACTGAATCCGCTCCCATTATTCTACTGTCCTAATTTAAAACTGGGTCCACAGTTCTGGTGCTAATCATGAAAAGGATATCACATGGGTGGATGAGGATTGCGTATTACCCCCGCTCGGACGGTAATCTGTCCCGGTGGGGCTCTGTGGGGGCCACTGTAATGTAAATGTTTTATCCACACCGGTCATCGTTTTATCATATTATTTTAATAAATGATCTAAAAATGAGGCAGGTGAAAGGCTCAAGTAGACCACAAAGTGGGAATTGAACGTCCACCATTTAAAACCTCCTGGAACTGGAGAAATTTCAGATCAAGCTGATATTTGTGTTTTCACTTCATCCACGTCTACATGACCTTATAAATAGATTAGATGGTAAAAAAACATCACGGTGGCCTTTAGAAAGGTTTCCACGATTGGTGTCATTATCACTGCAGCTTCCTTTGGTGTGGTCCATTGGAGCTTTGGACCTACCTCGTTTTTAAGATAATACCTTAAAAATGATCTAAGAAAAGCGATGAGGGCGTGGATAAAACACTTACATCACGGTGGGCCCCACATAGCCATGCCCGTCCGGGCGGGGGTAGGACGCAATCCGCGTCCGGATGCGGATTTCCTGCTAAAGCTTGGAAATTCTTACACTTGGAACCTAAGTGGGACCTAATGTGATGTTTGTGAGAAATCCACTCCGTCTATCCATTTTGTGAGTTCATTTTAGGACACGAGCCTGAAAATGAGATTGATCCAATAATCAAGTGGACCGAAAACATGAGAATTGTCTTCAACGGGAGGAAAAAAGTACATAAAACACTCATTTATTTGGAACATGTTCAACATACAATATAAAACGGAAGGGAAAAAGTACATAAAACACTCATTTATTTGGAAAATGTTCAACATACAATATGAAAGGCTTTATTTATCGGATTATATGGATCAGACTAAGAATATGCTGGAATACCCCTAGCCATCCATCACTTCTTATCCTTTGAGCATTGTCTTCAACTTAGCCACCTTGGTTACCCACACCACGAAGATCGTATCCATCACTTTATCAGAAAGTCGAAAATAAGAAATCCTCCATGACTTCTTGAAGATTAAAACACCACATACTCCCCAAAATCCAACCACGAATCCTGGTGCCATGCTAGTGAAAAACCATACCTTCTCGAACCCTTCTTCCTCCCTCTCTTCTTCAACCATCGGTGTTTGGGATGTTTCATCTTTTCGGCACTTTGGAAGTGGAGGTCCACAAAGATCAAGGTTGTCACTATAAATGGAAGGATCATTTAAAGTCTGGAGCTGGTTGCCCGATGGAATCTGCCCTGACAGCTTATTATGTGACAGATCGAGGCTGATTAAGAAAGTTAATGCTGACAAGCTCTGCGGAATAGCACCAGAAAGTTGATTATGCGACAGATCAAGAGACTGTAACCATCGCAAGCCATCAATCTTCTTTGGAATGTTTCCCGTCAAATGATTTCCAGACAAGTTCAAACCCTGCAGGCCAAATAGACTTGCTAAATCTTCAGGGATCTTTCCAGATAAATGATTGCTTGAGAGGTCTATCACGCTTACAAGGGAAAGTGTCCTGGTATAATCAAGTTTTTGTCCTTTAATAATCACCGTTATGTTCTCCTCATATTGTATGCTCCCTTCATTTCCACGTCCATCGTCATTTCCAATACCATACAGTTCTCCCACAATACTTTCACTTCGATGCTCTGTCGTAGCCATGGCGCTGAAATTGCTAAAACACCTTGGTATGGCTCCTAGTAACTTGTTTTGTGCGAGATCCAAGATCTGAAGAGAAGCAAGATGACATAGCTGTGGAGGAATGGTTCCGGAAAATTTATTTGACGAAAGTTTGAGAATCTTGAGAGCTGATAGGCTTTTACCTATCCATGTTGGTATTTTTCCAGAGAAATTGTTTTCACTAAAATCGATAGCTCTCAATTCGGTGCAATTTCTCAATGATGTAGGGAGCTCACCTGAAAAGTTATTGCTGCGCAAACGCAACCATCGGAGCCCATACATAAAACCCAAAGATTCAGGAATATGTCCATGTATATGATTGTTTGCCAAATCCATGATCAACAAACCAGTCAAATTTCCCAAACATTGAGGAAGTTCTCCAGTTAATTGATTGTATGAGAGATCAAGGTTCGACAAATCCGCCATTTGGCAAAAAGACACAGGAATGCTACCGTTTAAATAATTATGAGAAAGTGATAAGAATAGAGGAGATATTTCGCCAAAAGTTACGGGTATGGGTCCAGAAAGTAAATTGTTGGAGAGATCCAAAATCCAAATCCTGACATTAAGAAACAAGTGTGGCAATGAACCTCTAAAGCTGTTGAAACTTAAATCAATATTCGCATAACCGTGCCATGAATTTGGAAACTTGTCATTGATTTGGTTGTGATAAAGATTCAGCAATGAATTTGGAATCTTGCCATTGATTTGGTTGTGAGAAAGATTCAAGTTGGAGATTTGAGAAGACAGGTTCCAAAACCAGTATGGTATGGAATCTGAAATTTGGGCATTGGATAAGTCGAGTTTGAAAAAGTCTCTTTGCTCACGAAGCCATGCAGGAAACTGAGGACCCACTTGACAAGACCTCATTCTGATATCTTTGAGGTGAAAAGGTGGAATCCAATTGGAGCTTACTTTAAGAACTAAAGAATTGAAGGAGATATCCAATGATTCCAATTTGGTTAGACTGGCAAAGTGTGCTTCTGACACATTACCTTCCAACGAATTAGAAGATATCCTTAGATTGATTAGTTCTGAAAGTTGTCCAAGACTCTCGGGTAAAGACCCATTCAAGTTGTTGCCCCTAAGATGCAAATGTTTCAAGGATGAAAGTTTTCCAAGAGATTCAGGAATAGGACCACTCAAGTTGTTCAATTGAAGTCGCAAATCTTCCAAGGATGAAAGATATCCAAGAGATTCAGGAATAGGGCCATTCAATTTGTTGCGATCAAGGTACAAATATTTCAAGGATGAAAGTTTTCCAAGAGATTGAGGAAATGGATCTTGAAAATGATTCCCTTCAAAATTTAGATACTCTAAACTGCTGAGATTGAACAACCAATCTGGAATTCTCGGGCCAAGTTCATTCCAGGAAAGATCAAGGACTGAAAGGGAAGTGAAATTAACATATGGAAGAGAAGTAGTAATGTTAGGAAGATCACAACTGGGGAGGCGTAACTCAGACAGAGAAGGAAGCATATTAATGACCGGTAACCAATCATGGGACTGACTGAGGTTCACGTATCCCAGATCAAGGTGTCGCAAAGAAGAACGACCAGAAAGCCAATGAAGGTTATCAACTTCCAGAGTAGACCGAAAACGTTGATGAAGATCGAGATAAACCAGGCTAGAGAGATTACCGAGATGATGGGGAATTGTTCCAGCAAAGCCAGAAGAGGAAAGGTTAAGATATCTCAGTTTCTTGAATGAACCAATGAAGTTTGGGATGGGTTTGTATCCAAAATCATTGGAGCTCAGGTCCAAGTAATCCAAATGATTCAACTGAAGCAAAGAAGGATTTATCTTCCCAGACAATGACGAGTTGAATTTGAAAGGAAAGGGGTTTTGAAGGTTCAGCTTGGTGACGTGCCCTGTTTTGTTGTTGCAGCCCACTCCGCTCCATCTGCAGCAATCATAGCCCACCCAAGAAGAGAGCCGATTCATTGGATCTATAAGGCTTTGTTTGAAGTCGAGGAGGGCTTGTCTCTCCCTTTCTATGCAAACCTCCTTCACTTCTCCATCATAAGAAGTGGATTGAATGATTTCAGCACTTAGAAACACAAGAACTGAAAGAAAGAGAACTCTCACTGACCCACCCATTATCACACAACACTAACCAAGATTTTCCCAAAGTATGCCAGAGAGCTTTACCTCACTTCTGTATATAAGAGATGAGGATGAGGAGGAGAACGTCGAAGCTAGCAAGTACAGTAGACTTTTCAACGGACGATGTGGGACGCGGATTTTCCCAGGAAGTTCCTGCGCTGAGACGCTAGGTGGGGCCATGGAGATGTTTTGAGAAATCCACTTTTGAGATCATTTTACGACATACAACCGAAAATCAGGTGGATGCAAAACTCAAATGAGCCGCACGAGAGGAAAGAGTTGGGATTTAGTGACCACCGTTGAAATATTTTTATGACCAGCGTTTTATATCAGACTACGTTTTTCGTTTTTTCACTTCATCCCAGTGGGAACGACCTAATAAACGGTCTGGATGGCATATAAACATCAAGGTGGAGCCCAGGAAAGTTTCAACCGTATGAAGCTCTTTTCCCAGTTTTCTCTCTTGTATGGCGCACTTGAGTTTTGGATCCGCCTAATTTTCGTTTTCGTGTCCTAAAATGATGTCTTCTGAACGGGGTGGATTTCTTCCAAACATCACGGTGGGCCCACCTAGCATACCAGCGCAGTTTAGCAGGAAAACCGCGTTCGACAGTGGGCGAGTTTTTGAGACACCGGCATAGCACGATGGTTGATACTCAGGTACTTAGGTACTTAGAGATTGTATACCATCCATATAATAATAAACGTCCAAATTACATAACATATGTTGAATAGTTAATCACCTCATAATCAGATCAATTGGGCTATCAAAAAGCCTGATTAATGGTCGATGGTTATTCTTTGAATTCAGACCGTTAATTAACTATTTTTCTATAGCAAGGTACCTTAGTTGTCCAACAATATTCTAAGTAGAGAATTGAACAATATTCAAAAAGCCTGATTAATGTACGGTTGTCCTACTCAAGGTATTCTATTTGTGATTACCAAAGCCTTGTTTTTCTTCTAGTCTCTACGAATATCAATACCAAGAACCATCTTTGCAGCCCCCTATCCTTCATCTCGAATGTCCCACTTAACCGAGTCTTTAGTACGTTGATTCCAGACATGACATGATCGACGATCTACATGCCATCAATATACAATTCCTGACTCACCGTGAAGAAATCAAAATTTATACAACTGCCTAGGCGACGGGTTGTACCACGAACTCCTGTAAACTTTTTTCTCAGCCCCTTTAAACTTCGAACCGCTTTGGTTGTTTCATGAATAACGATTTCCCGTACAGAAATATAGTCTCCACGTTCATCCTTTCAGCTCGAGATCGTATTGGGCAACCAGCGCCAACACGAATCTGATAGACACCTATTAGACCGTTGGCGTGGATATCTTTGAGAAGTCGATCCCTTTTCTCTGAGCATAACCCTTCGCTACCAGCCTTGCTCTATATCTATGTTGTATCCTCTTAAAGATCCACCTGTATCCAACCACTTTCCAGCCCATTGGAAGCTCCACCTGCTCCCATGTGTTGATCTGGTATAACGAGTCTATCACATCGTCCACAGTCACCTTTTACTTCTCAGCACCAGGCTCACTTGAAGCTATCTGAATAATAAACAGATCCCCATTGTCTTTAACGAGAGCATATGCTATGTTGGAAACGTCCATGTACCTCGCGGATATCTTACTATTATGTTGTATAATTCTGCTCACAGGTAGCTGCTCCACATGCTCTATATCTCTGTCCGTGCGTCTCAGCCTTCATGTCATGCTCGCTCATGTTGTTGTGGCCAGTATGCTACACACTTGCAAAGGTGGAATGAGTCGTTGCGCTTTTATGATTACCCATGCCCCTTTAGATACTTTAAAAGCACCATCAATACTCGTGAACTTGCATCTTATAGCCTCGAGTGCACCGAGAGAAATTAGACTCTTCTTTATGTCGGAAACGTGACTTGCCTCAGTTAAAGTACGCTCTGTCCCATCAAATATCTTAATGCGCATCGTACCAATAGCCACAATATTGCAGGCACTGTTATTGCCCGTAAACACCTATCCACCATCGTACTCTTTGTAGCTGGCGAACCAACTCCGATGAGGAGTCATGTGAAAGAATGCCCCTGTGTCTAGAATTCACTCGCCCTTACGATCATCGTATGGGCGTCTGATCGTAGACACGGACAAGACATTACCATCACATCCACTCAATCCATCTGACGTGACAACGTTGGCTTCCCTGTACGAAGCCTCAGATTCTTCTCTCTTAGATTTAAGATTTGCACAATCTTTCTTCATGTGTTTTTCTATCCCACAGTTCCAACACTTTAACTTTCTTTTGCCCTTACCCTTGGATTTGGATCTAGATCTTGAAGATCCTGTACCTTGTCCAGAATTCCTGCTCCTCGTAATCAGTGCATCGGAAGATGTCCCCATGTCGTCGTTAAGCTTTCTCATGGCCTTCTCTTGAAGAGCTGAGATAACGATGTCGACACTCAGGATTTTATTTGTGATGCACATCGTGTCCTTGAATGACTCATATAATGCCGAAAGAGAATTCAATAACATACATGTTTGCTCCTCATCTTTGATCACTTCCTTAATATCCAGCAATTTGCACACCAATTTATTAAAGTTGCCGATGCGGGCCTCTAAATCTCTGATATCTACCATCCTGAAGTTATACCACTGTAGCTTCAAGTGTAGGCGATTTTCAAATGATTTTTTCACATGAACATCCTCTAACTTCGCTCCTAACTTAGCCGCAGTTTTCTCCCTTATAACATTGTAGAGAACTTCATTCGTGAGACACAAACGGATGGAGGCTAAAGCATTACTTCCAAGAGTATCTTATTCTTCATCCTTCATAGTTGATTTTCACTCCTCAAGAGCCTTAGCTTCGCCTTACTTGGTTAATAGACTAATTATCGTAATCCTCCATAACTCAAAATTATTTTTTCCTAAGTACTTCTCAATATTAAGAAAGACATAGTTGATACTCAGGTTGATACTTAACTTAATCCTCCATAACTCAAAATTTTAAACCAGACTGGACACCCACCAGCAGACTTATCAACTATGTCTTTCTTGAGCAAAACTTTTGAAAAGTGGAAAAGTTAAAAGAATTAATTGATGTGATTAGGTGATTTTAAGTTTTTTTTTTTTTTTTTTTTTTAAGTAACTATGTTTGGTGATCCAGACCATTGGTTGTTGTTGGTCAAATGGTTCATATTTCACTTGTGAAATGCCTACAAAGGCTTGGATTCCATTCACAAGTGCCTAATTAATGCGAGTGGTATGGTTCACTTTCTTCTCTGCAGCAGCCCCTCCCAACCGTCCTTCTTGACACCTCTCTGATAAATGTTGTGTGGGTCCAGACAATAATTTTTTAGGTTATGTACCTAACTCGGCCACATAAATCGGATTGCGTACTGAGTAAACTTTTTGGGCCCACCTTGAACGTATGTGGTTTATCCACGCCATTCATCTGCTTTTCCAGATCATTTTAGTGGTGAACCCCAAAATTGAAGTATATCAAAAGCTCAATTGGACCACACCAGGAACAGTGGAAACAGTGATTTCTACCATTGAAACCTTCCTAGGGCCCATTGGGATGTTTTTTTATCAACCAACCTTTTCATAAGATCAAAAAGATATGGATGAAGAGAAAATACAAATATCATATTGATCTAAAACTTCTGTGGCGCCCAAGAGACTTCACGTTGTTTCCAATTTGGCCCGCTCAATAGTTAATGTTCAATCCTTCACTGCCCTTTACAGTGTGGTCCACTTGATAGCTAGATCTGTCTTATTTTTCGTCTCAAGCCTTAATACGAGCTCGTCAAATAGATGGATGATTTGGATATAATACATACCTCATAATGGGACCCACAAAACGCCGTGGAGATTACAACGAAAAAGAAAGAAGCGAGTTAAATTCAGTTGGAAGAGTCAACGGGACCATTTAGCTACGGATTATAACCGTAGCCATAATTGCGCGATACTAACTGGCCTGCAATTTCGATATGCATTAGCTACGGATTAAAACCGTAGCTATAACCATAGCGGCCGTCGGCATTTGTTTGTTTTTTTTTTTTTTTTGCCGTGTTGCTTTTGTTTTTTTTTTTTTTTTTGCTGTGTGTTGCTTTTGTGAGTCCCATCATGAGGTCTGTGTTATATCCAAACCGTCCATCTATTTGGTGATCTCATATTAAGCTTGAGGCGAAAAATAAGATAGATCTAATTATCAAGTGGACCACATTGTAAAAGGCAGGAATTAAATGTCTACCATTGAAACCCTTCTAGGCGTTACAGAAGTTTTGGATCACTATGAAATTTTTTTTTTTCCCCTCTTCATCCAGGCCTTTGTGACCTTATGAATAGATTGGATGGAAAATAAATGTTCTGGTGGGCCCTACAAAATTTTTAACGGTGTGAAAATCAGTTTTCCTGCTGCTCTTTGTGGTGTGGTCTAGTTGATCTTTGGATATGATTTTTTTTTTTTTTTTTTTTTTGAGTAATGCTCCGAAATGATCTCTAAATATGGATGAACGTTGTGGATATAATAAATACATAGCTGTGGGCCATGTAACTTTGATCTCTTCTGAGCCGTTCGTACAACTCTCAGTTGGAGGAGCGTCAGTGCTCGTCTTCGAAAGGAACGGAGGGGTATTTTCGTCCTCAAATTCACTGACCGTGCGAGTAAGTCTAAGTTGCGAAACAAAGTTTGTCTTCTTTCATAAAAGCAGCTGAATAAAAGGTGGGGTTCACAGTCCTAAATTTCTCCCCAGGCGACGACCCAAAAACACTTGTTCGAAGACTCGGGAAGAGTGTGGTGGTACATGCACATGCACTGAAATAATGTAAATGTTGCACAAAAGTAACTTGATCAGACCGTCCAAAAAAGAAAAAGAAAAAAGGTGATGACCTTAATTCCAGAGTTGATTGAATTATCCGAAACTATAATTAGTAGACATTTGTAATTTATTGGATCGACTATCTTGGTAGGAGTCCATTGGATGACCACCAATCAGCCTGTTAGGACATCAATTCTCTGACCCATGTAACTTAGTTCCCACAATTTCGACGGTTGATTTAACTGCCACATGTATAATTTCTGAGTGCATGTGTAGGACCATCACACTCTTCCACCAACGTTGTCTTCCACCACGTGATAAAGAGAACCATTGGTTGATCGTTTACATCTATTCCATTACATAAAAACAATCTTTTTGGTCCGTTCATTTGACGGTGACCAATGAAACGAATGGATCAATCAGTGATAGGTAGATTCTCTTTCAACATTGAAATCATATATTCAAGTGCCCATGTGTTATTGTTGTATATAAAAGAATAATAAAATAAAAATAAAAATAAAAATTAAGGCCTTGCTCTATCCATCTCGAGGGCCAGGGTTAGAAAAATGGACGGTTGGCTCCTCTTCTTTTACTGACCCCAACTATGTTTGGTAGATATTAACCATCCAACCTTTGACCTGAACTTCCTAATGAATCTTGAATCCTGTAATTTTCGTTTTTTAAATGTGCAATTGTACAAGTGCAAGCATAGGGAGGGTAATTCGGGGTGGTAGTCCATCCATGGTGGTGGCGTCCAGTACGCTAATGTCATGGATATTGGAACCATAGGCTCGGTTATAGAAACTAAAAAATTTGAGCATGTGTTACTATACTACGCATATGAACATTACTGTTTTCGCAAAACATCCAAACAAACATTCAAAAGCTAGTGGAGGATCGAGGACCCGTTGATATTCAGTGACACAGTCTTGACCGTTGATTTTGTTTTTCTACTTCACTTTTCATTTGCTGTATAGGATTGCCCTATTGAAGAGTTTTGGGGGATGTGGGTTTACATTCGTTGTGTGGCCCAACAAACCAATGGTCTGGATCACCAAACAATGGCCCCACGTGTACAAACTGAAAGCATGGTTATGGCCTTACACTCTAGTGGTACTGGAATCCTTATAACACATGTTTTACTCAACAGATACAACAATAGAGCTCTGTGGGCCTAACATGTTTTATGTAGGACATCCACTCCATTCATCAGGTCTGCCCCTAGCTTTCAGGTACTGGGGCTAAAAATCACTACCAGCCACAGCTCGGCTGGGGCACACCACAGGGAAAAATGGGTATGGGATGCCAAACACAGGATTTTGTGTAGGGCCACCATAGTGTTTGTATTTCATCCAACCCGTAAATTATCAGTTGTGGCTCATGAAGATGAAGAGAAAATGCAAAAGTAAGCCTGACGTATGGTGAATTTAATAATTCTCATGTGATGGACCGAGTGGATGACACACATACAACATGCCGGCCCCAAGTCTAAGTCGTGTAAATCAGGTTTTGTAGAGATTCCGGTAGCCCCTTATCGAGGTTCCGCAGCGCTTTTTCTTTTTGGAAATACATGCACCAACTTCATTCGCTATATATTCTCTTTCACACAAACAAACAGACTGGTTCCGCTGCTCCTTGATGACAATGACTGGACACCCACCCATCCACCAGCAGACTTCTAAAGGAGTCAACAAAATTAAAAGGAAAAAAATAAAATAAAATCTCAATATAAGATGGAGCAGGTGATTACATACTCTGGTAGTATAGTGTTTGATGTGCAGGTACTGGAAAATTGTTTTGACACCATAATTCAAATTTAACTGTCTAACTTGTGTGGCTACCATGGATTGCATGTCACCTAAGAATCATATCAAGTAATCCAATCCTAAACTTGTGTGGCTAAAATTGATGGCTCATCCCCAAAGAATCAATTGATTCATCCATCAGAAATTCTGATGGTGATGATCGAATTTGTTCTGGTAAGTATTTTTCTAATTTGAACTCTTTAAGTGCCCAATAATAATTTAAATTAAGAATTGCAATCTAGATGATCTAGCTTCAATTACTTACATGCCACGTGTGGAATTCCTGAGCACGTGTATATCAACCATCAAACGCTTGCAGAGTATCCAAGTTTTTTTTCTTACGTAACGGCAACGTTGATGCCCGGCACTGTGTCCATGTTGCTTGTCATAGTCATAGTCCCTTGTGGAAAGTTGAATATGGAAGACCGGATTGACTGGAGAACCGGCCTAATTCTATGGGCTCCACCATGATGTAGTGTTTCATTCATTCAGTTGATCCGTTTTGCAAGATCATTTTAGGGCATGAGCCCAACAATGAGCATAATCCAAAGTTGGGTCCTTACTCTTACTCGGGTGGTAGACTCTCAAGAGTTTCAACACTGGGTCTAGGGTTCGAGTACCCATAGGTGGTGAAATTCCACTACAGCGTGCGTGTGTGGGGTGTGTCTGTAAAAAAAAAAAAGAAAAAAAGCATAACCAAAGCTCAAGCGGACCACATCACAAAAAATAGTAGGGACCGGTTGCCTTTAGTTGAAAACTCTTGAGGGCCACACAAGTTTTTTATCAAGCTGATATTTGTGTTTTCCTTTCGTCCAGGTCTTTGTGACCTTAATAGGCTAAAATGATTTCGATGTGGAGTCAGTCATGGACAATTTCATAGCTAATATGGACCACAGAAGGCCCCGATCGGAGGCGAAAGTGATCAGAACCGTTAGAACCCTAAAGCTGGCGTATCTCGCAAACTAGAATGAGTTATTTGATGTAGCATATATGATTTTGGGCAGGAGAAGCTACTCTAGCTAACCAACCCGGCTATGTCAGTTGCCCACGCTGGATTTGCGAGATTCCATCAAATCGATGGTTGAAAATCCATTTTAATTTCATTTTAGTATTTATAGTAAGTTTTAGTTTGATCATATAACTCTTGATCCTTTGAGCTTTATGAGTTGTGCCCAACAGGAAAAGGGCTTAGAAAAATTAGTAGAATAATGTGGTTAGGCCAAATTGTACATTTACTAATTTTGGATGAAAACCATGCAATCTAGTAGAAATCATGACCATCTATTAATAGTAAGTTTACTATTTATAGTAAGTCATGTTTTTTAGGGAGTATGAGTTTGAGTTGGATTTTGAAACTTCATACTAGGGTTGATATCACTATTTAAAGGATTATATATTCATTTTTACCATGAATCAATTTATTTTCAAATTTATTAGAATTTTTATTTTATTTTCAATTTTTTTTCTTGTGGATTCGATGAATCTCTATAAAGAGTCCAGAAAAGTTCGGTGGATTCGGAGTAATTATCCCCTCAGGAAGACGGTGATCATCCATTGCTGCGTCAGATTTGAGACCAAGCCCAGAACAAAAATTGATCTCACCTTGCATGTGAGGTCAGGCCCTGTCTATGATTAAACTTGTAAGTCGGATTCGGATCACGGTCCATGGTCACGTTATCCTCCATTGCGACTATCGCTCACGATATCCGCCAGTGGAATTGGAGTATTAACAACACTTGTCTTACCTAAGTCATCTGACAATAAAGGCTGTAGACCCACTATGTCTTATGAGGGACATCCACACCATTCATCAGGTCTGCCACTAGCTTCAAGGCCTAGGGGCCAAAAATCAGTTTGAGCCACAACTCCTTTGGGGCATGCCATAGGAAACAATGGGCATGTGATACCAACTATAGATTTGTGTGTTTCATCAAGTCCATTAATCATTAGCTGTTGCTCACGAGGATGAAGTGAAAATAGACATGCCTGATAGAAAAACTCAGGCAAGCCATTGAATGAACTTAGGGTTTGCTTGAAATGGACTATTAATGGAATTGAACTGAATTAGGTGGAATTAACACCACTATTACACAATGACTATAATTATGGAATACCATGGTATTTTGACTATGGTCCAATCTCAAATGGGATCAAATTATTCCTTTGAGAAAATAGTGTATTGAGTGAAATTTGTATTTGGTGAAGCATGGAATTATAATCAATGAACTAGATTTTATCTTGTTCCTAGTGGTGTGGTCCATTTAAGTTTTGTATTGGGCTTATCTTTTGCATGTAATGTGAATATAAGAATTCAATATAAGATGGAGGGGTGATTTGATACTCCGACAGTATCGTGGCCGCTATGCAGTTATGAGAAATTTGTATTGACCTAGTTATTCAAATTAAAATGGCCAAATAATGGAGCTACCAGGCATTGCTCAACACCTAAGAATCAGATGGATTAATCCATCCTAATTCCTAGACATTGATTAATGGACTTTTGTTCATTGAATTTGGAATGTTAAAGTATCATATTAATGTAACTTTTGGTTTATGATCATCAAAATTAAGGCCTACTATCTAGGGGTGCACATGGAATTGGTAAAACCGGTACATCAGACCAGGACCGATCAGACTACACAGTTTGGTCGGGTTTTAAAGTGCACCAGTTTTGGTTCTCGTTTTGAAAATCAAAGAATCAGTTAGTTTGGTTTGGTTATCAGTTTGAAGTTCTGTAGAATTGAACCGAACCGTAGAACCGAACTCGAGAGCTGAACTTGGAATCGGACCCCTTGGTCAATAAATATTTAAATATTATTTTTAAAACATAAAAAACTAGACCATTCATCAAATAGGTCACAACACGAATAGACATCGGTAGAAAAAAATCATTTTGGAAACACGAAAGGGTTTTATAAAACAAATCATGACAAAATTACTCTCTGTTAAAATTTTCAGTAGAGGAGCTTGGGCTAGATCAAACCATGTGTAATGTCCTGAATTTTTGTTATTTTGGATTTTCAAAAAAAAAAAAAATCTTAAAATTTTTTTTATATATAACTAGCCTATGTTGTCACTTAGTGACCCTTGACGCTCAAGGTGAGCCTATACGTAAGTGATACCAATACAAAATGGCACAAATTTGATTAATGAATTGCACGAAGCCAATGAATCTCCACCCAATCACTTAAACCTCAAGTCTAGCCTCGTGATTTGTCATCTAGGGCCCAAATATAATCAACCTATCACTGACCAATCGAGACAACCATAACTAAATAAAAACCTACCTAAAGCCGAGACAACTATGGGTCAGATCTTAATTAATCAACCAAATCAACCCAGTTACTAAGGCGGGCATCGAGTCGAGTCGGACCGGATTGTGTTCAACTCGACTCAATCCAAAATTTTCATGACTTGACTCGAACACGATTCGATCCGGGACTGAGTCTGGGTCATCTAACTCGATCCGATTCGTTGTAATGTTAGACTGACCTGAACCGAGTTCGACGCGGTCAAGAAAACTGACTCAGATCGGATTGGCTACTATTCGGATTGAGTTTTTTTTTTTTTTTTTTTAATCACCGTTAAAAATTTTGTAAGGCCCACCATAATGTTTATTTTTGTAACATCCCGAATTTTTGCCAACCTGGGATTAGACATCCTTAGGCATTGGGTCAATCTTAACACTTGATTAACTTTTCAAACGCTCAATTCAAAGCTTCAAATCCCGTCTTAAACATTTTCTTCACAAATCCCACCCTTCACTACCTTGTGCTTTCAATTTTTCAAAACACTTTCGCCCTAGACACTATCTTAAACTAGCTAAGTAGTAAAACTTGGATCACTTTATATACAAACTACAATGGCCTAAGTACCATCTCAACCAGAAAACAATTAGGATTAAATCCTTAGAAATGTAACAAAGTTAACTAAGTGCAAACTCGATTAGCCATGAAATCCATTGGGATCGCTTTAATACGATCTGCAAGACCCAAAACTTGCAAAATCAGGACTCTAGGTTTCCCTAAAGTTTAGAGCCAAACTCATTACCCGTCTGCTCTCGGGACTGAAACGAAACTCCGTATGATGTCTAGATCGCACATCGGGAGTCCGAATAAACACGAAGCTAAGGAACCAGGACCGCCCCACTGGGTTAACAATCATCTCAAAAATCAGACGGTTCCGATGTCCCACGACCATTTATTTCGATCCGGAGCGAGGGAGTGTGAAAAACACTATTCCCATTCGAAAATAAATATCTGGAATAGTGATCTGGCACCTTTCACTTGCGCATCAGTATTAAGCAACCGACCGTCAGAATCAGACCAAATTACACCCTCGGATCAGGAAAAAAATTTCAGGAACATTTACATGTACTTGGAATTTCTGATCGTGGCCCACTGACCGTTGAATGAAAGTGGTCCACCACGTGCGATCTGGGAATCCGATCGAGTCAAAAACGTAATCCCACGTAGATCCGCAGAGGGTGAGCTTAAGTCTGACGTTTGGCTCAAGGAGGGCTATCAGAACCTCCTCTTTTGAGCTGGAAAAGTGGCGAATATCCTATATTAGCAGTAACCCTGAACAGGAGTCTATTTCGGTGAAGTTTTAGGCTATATAAGGACCTTAAACCCTCTCCCATTCCAGCCATACGAATTTGGATTTGAGAGAGGGAAAAAGTGAGGAAGTGAGGGAGAAGTGGAGGATCTCCCTGCCGTTTTCCCTGCCACCACACGGGCTGCACAATCCTTTTCTTGACGCTTTTTCCGGCGTTCCCGGCGTCGTTTCTAGGTAAGAAAGAACCTAACCCTAATCTGTTTTGGGTTTAGACTGTTGTAGGGTGAAATAGCTAAACTATTTCGTTCTCTAGGTTGCCAAACTGCCGAATACGGAAGCTTAGCAAACCTATCGTCTCCGTTACGATTCTACGACAAAGGTGAGGACTTAAGCGTATAAGTTACGTTTTTCAACGCTTTCAATGTCAGATAATGATAGATTCATGATCTGCATGCAAATGCACATGTACAAAGTACTTTCCGTTTCCTGTTTCGATTAGCGATAAAGAATATGGAATTTCACATACTCCAGATATACGTAGAAATACCGTATACGTATTTTTGTTGGGAAAATGTTTGACATGTTTATTTAATGTTTGATTATATCATGTGTGGATTAAATAAATGCTAGTTGGCGAAAGGGATCGCAAAAATACATGTTCATGTGTAAATGTCATGTATGTGAAATTGTGCATTCTAGAAATTCCGCATACGTGCGGATTTTGGAAATGTAATTGTCATGATTAATTGTTGTATGAATACGGTATACGCGGATAAAATAACCGCTTAGCGAAAGAAGAATAGCCCTAATAATGTTTGCTAACATACACTATGTATGTTGGAATAGTGTATTCTAAGTGTTTGTGAAAATGGCTGAATGAGTATAGAATTCTCATTCGTGCTCGCCATGACTAATTGTCATGGATATATGATTGTTGTAATGGCGATATCCCTTTGACGAAAGGATTTGCCCTAAATCACGCCACGGCCAGTATACACTGTATGTGCTAAAATATGTGGCCCAAGTATTTGTGAAAATAGCTGAATGAATATGGATCTTGGGTTCCTGCGTGCCATGACTATCCGTCGTGGGTGTACGCGTGTTATGATTGGGGCAACTCCCTAGCGAAAGGATTTGGCCTAATGCCTATGTGATCGACATATGTCATGTATGTTGATGTATGGTGTTTAAGTGTTTCTTGAAATGTCTGAATGTGTAGTAGTTGGCAAATTGTAATATATAGGGTGTTGAGATATGATTTCAACCTCTTTTTAACTATGTGTTGATCTCCTTTGATAGTTGTGTGATTAGGAATTGAACATGTACAAAACTCATGCTTGTGTTGTGATTCATAACATGCTTAACTGCTTTATGATTTTAACTATGTTAATGCATATGCTTAAATTTATATTTATGAGTTATGATCCGTCATTGGTGATGGGGGAGCGGTGCAACGAGTGCGTGCAACAGCCCTGGCGCCCTAAACGGATAATACCAGACTAATGTATGATTGAATCCTGATCCATTACTGCTTATATCTCTGTAATTGATTGTATTTGGGGCTATGATTATGGCCCAGGCAATCGGTAACGAGATTGAACTCGTGGCTGAGATTCATTTGCCACGTGGGATGTGTTCGACGAACTCGAGTAGGGCGTTGCCTGTCGGCAGTGGCTAGGCCACACGAGTTGTTTATGCACTTCATGTCGTGCAGCTCAACGGGCGATCGTGCTAGTCGAGCTCGTCAGTAACCCGATCTGCCTTATGCATGTTCACCCTGTTTGGACGCTACTGCTTGAACCTAGGGTACCAAAATTACCAGTGTGAAACCCCCTTTTAACATGGTACCTCGATCCGCTAAGAGGCATGAGCCGGGGCATGGTGGTATGGGACACCGTGGTCGAGCTGTCGGCCTACGCTGGGGCCATGGTGCCTCCCTGTAGTGACCATTGTGCAACCAACTCGTGAGCCGAATACGGTGGTATGGGACACTGTATTCGAGCTGTCGATACTCGGCGAGAGCCGAGTACGGTGAGATCTGTGCTCGTGCTGACGGGCGACGAGTCCTCCGTGGTTATCATCGGAGTAATCAAAGGGTCTGTGATTGGCCACGAGTCTTTCACAGCAACTAGAGTGTGAGTTGAGCCGAGTACGGTGAGACCTGTACTTGAGCTGACAGCTAGTGATGAGCCGAGTACTGTGAGACCTGTACTCGAGCTGACGGTAGCAATTGAGCCGCATACGGTGAGATCTGTATCCGCGCTGACGGGGGTGACGAGCTTTGCGATGCCTTCACTACGCTTCTCAAACCATAATAGTATGAGATTACTAGGATTGACGACCCTAGAATGGATCATGTTTGGGAATGAACAAGGGGGGAGTACCTTAGTTTCCCAATACTGCTGTTTGAAATGGACTAATAAAAAACGTGGTAATCATGAGCATCATCGCAACCGCATGTGCTTTGTAGATGTGGCGCACTGAGGGAGTTAGCATTCGCGAACGTAAGATGATGTCGCTTGAGGGTGTTTTTGGCAAGGGCATACGCATCATGTCATATCATTTTTGCACTTAACAAGAGTAGTTAGAAATGCTTGATTGTACTGCTTTATCAGTACTGCTTGATGATTTGATAAACATGTTAACTTATGCTTTACTGTTCCACTGAGTTGATCACCTCACTCCCACGTTACGGGACGGTGTTGTACACACCAACCAGATTTGTTGAGTTTCAGGTGGTGGCGATGCTTGTGAAGCAGAGCCGGACTACTTCTGTGATGATAGGAGGATTATCCTATCTGTATCTCTCTGGCAGGTCATGAAGACCTGATTTTGTATTGACGGGGCTATGGTACATGGGATAGGAGGCATTACACTTCCTCACATTTGGTACATTTTAGAACTGCACTTGTATATTTAACTGGTAAGGTTATCACACTCTGGAGACTAATCATAAGTTATATATTTTATCTATCTATCATAGTCTTCCGCTTGCAAATTTAACTGTCTCTGGAGTATGATATGCTGTTTTGGCTTAATCTCACTCATGTTCAATGCATGAATACAGTCAACATTCAATCATCATTCATTTTGTTGCATAAGTGATGGTCTGGAACTCGGGAGTTGAGTTTGTGCTCGACCCCCGATTTTAGGGCGTTACACTTTTTTTCATCCAATCTATCAATAACGTAACAACTACATGGATGAAGAGGAAAAAATTTTTTCATATTGATCCGAAACTTCAGTGACCCTTAAAAGAGTTTCAATGGTAGATGTTCGACCCCCCGCTTTTTGAAGTGTAGTCACCTAATCTTTAGATCTGTCTTATTTTCGGTCAAGCCTTAAGACGAGCCTGCCAAATGGATGGACGGTTGGATATAACACATACTCATGATGGGACCCACATAATTTGCTAACGTCAATGCAAATATACAGTGCTGGTGCACAGTACACCTGCCAACTTCAGGACGTCTCGTGTGTCAATGCGGACGCGGATTTCCTGCAAAAAGCCTCCGTAGGAAGTTACTGCACTTAAAGTTAGGTGGGGCACACGTGATGTTTGCGAGAAATCCACACCTTCCATCAGTTTTGTGAGATCATTTTAGGACTTGAGACCAAACTGAACAGGATCCAGGACTCAAGTGGGGGCAATAAAGGAAAATGTGTAGGGAAATTCCTGCCGTTGAAACGTTCCTAGCGTCTATGATGATGTTTGCATGCCATCTTTACCATTATAATGTTGTTCCTATTGGGTTGAAATGAAAACACAAATACTAGCATGATTCAAAGCTTCTGTGGCCACACGAATATTTCAACTGTAGACGTTCAATCCTTATGTTTTTAGCCCACCTGAGTTTGGATCCAGATCATTTTTTGGCTTGTGTCCTAAAATGAGTTCACAAAACGGATAGATGGAGTGGATTTCTCAAAAAAATCACTGTAGGCCCCACCTAAGTTCCAAGCGTAGGAACTTGCTGCGAAAGGCTTTTGGTCGCGTCAGTCAATACACGGGAGCTTTTTTGGAACGAAAAGGAGATTGCTACTCCCCATGCCACCAGCATGGTGGCTGACGGTCGGTGCTTTGTGGGCCCCACTATGATGTATGTTTTCATCCATTTTTATAAATCATTTTAAAGCTTAACCCCAAAAAATAGAAGGATATACATCTCAGGTGGACCACACCACAAGAAAAATAATAGTGATTGGATATCCACCATTAAAATCCTTCTAGGCCTAGATGAAGGGAAAAAAACAAAAATAAGCTTGATCCAAAGCTTGTATGGCTCCCAAAAGGTTTTCAATGGTCGACGCGTTCATTCATTATTGTTTCCTGTAATGTGGTCCATTTAAGATTGGTATATATATTATTTTTGGTCACATACTCTAAAATGATCTAGAAAAATATATGGACGGCATGGATGAAACACATACATCATGGTTGGGCTCACAGAGCACTGACCACCTGCCATTGGCCGGTGGCAGGGAGAGTAGCCAGTCTGTTTCCATCAAAATTCAGGGGCCTCGTCCCATCAATGCACCAGAGCTTGTTGCTCGAGGCGAGGGTCCGTGCTTCATGGTGGTGGAAACGGTGGTCTATGCTAAGTGGACACTACCATGATGTATTTATCTCATCCACACCGTTCATCTATTTTTCTAGATAATTTTATGATATTAAATAAAAAAAAATGAGGTATATCTCAATTTCAAGTAGACAACAATACATAAAACAGCATTAAATGAACACTAGCAGATCAATTCAGTTCGATTGAATCCGATCCAATTGGATCGGATTCCGGATCGGATCGGTCTGGATTGGTCATGATCCGAAACTCGACTCGGTGTTGTACGTCGAATTTGAGGGGCCTACTCGATCCGACCCGATCATGACCTTCGGTTCGGATCAAATTAGGTCAGATCAAGTCGGATCGAATCGGATTCGTCGGATCAGTCAGATTCTGCCTAGCTCTATCAGTTATTCATTTAGCCTAAGAACTAACGATTTAGAGTGATCATGACCGAATTACCATTTTCGCTAATTTCTAATAGGCCATACTATGAACTTAGTTAATCTAGACCCCTAACAACTGCGCACAAGAAATCTTCATACCAAATTCATTCAAAAATTGTCATCATTATCCGAATAGTGTCTAGACCGCTCATTAGTGGGCCACTAAACCGAGGATAAAGAAAGACGTTCGTCTTAGTGGGCTTGACGTCCATCGCGTGGGTGGCGATCCAAGAAAGTAACCAGAACTGCTCAACTTGGGCGAAACATAAAATTCAGCGGGGCAAACTAGGAATTCAGCGGGGGGCTAGGTAAACTAGAAAATCAGCGGGGCAAACATGAAATTGAGCGGGGAAACTTAGAAAATCATTATGCCCATTGTTTCCCGTGGTATGATCCACTTGATCTTTTGATATACTTCAATTTGGGGTTCAACCCTTAAAATAGATGGAAAAATAGATGAACGGCGTGGATATACTACATAATTCATTGTGGGCCTAACTGAGTTTAATATACCTGTGCTAGGGTACTTAATCTTGCTCCGGTGGTAAACTCTCAAGAGTTTCAACTCCTGGTCAAGGGTTCGAGTACCCATAGGTGGTGAAATTCCACCAGCGTGAGTGTGTGTGGGGTGTGTGTGCATGTGTAATAATATATATATACCTGTGCTGTGTGCTTTTTTCACTGGACCGACCATTTTCAGAAGAAGACAAAATGCTGATAAGGGGGGGCCCACGAAAAGGGTTTTTTTTTTTTTTGTCTTTCTACCGGAGACGCAGTATGAGGAAAGGGGGTGGAGGAAAGGGGGTGAAAGCATGCGGTGAAAGCAGCAGTGGAAAGGGAGAGGAAAAGCAAACAGAGGAAATGGAGAGGAAAAAGCCGTTTCCGTGAAAAGGAGGAGTATTTTCGGCATGGAATTGGATGTCCGTACGAGGAGGTCTAAGTGCGTATGTTAAGTTTATATTGCTTCAAAAAAACCACTGGATAAAAGGTGGGGTCCATAGTCGTAAATTTCTATTAGAACTGGGGGCCACAGTTCTGTGGTTGTGCGTGAAATGGATATCACGTTAGTTGGATGATATAACCATTTAATTTCACCCATTCATTTTCTAGAACCTGACGATGTTCCTCACCGTCAATTGGATGATCACTGATTAGACGGTTAGGATGTTCCGATCGGTGTCAACTTTTGCAGCGCTCCATCAATTTTGGACCCCTGATTATGGACGGTCCAAATTGCCCTGCATGTAGTACGCTGAATAACTCACCACTTTTCATGAGGGTGTAACCTGCGTATTTTACCCTTCTCCATAGAAAATTATTCCACTTATGAGGGATCAGACATGGGAGGGCCGATTCGGTAGTAGATCCATGACTGTGGGGCCAACCCCTGATGTATGTGTTTCATATCCATGCTGTCAATCAGGTTTACCGGTTCATTTTAGGTGATACTTCCAAAAATAGAGTAGATCGAAAATTAAGGTCAACCACATCATAGGAAATAGTGGTGATTTTGAATGTCCGCCATTAAAATTTTCTAGTGCCCACAGTACTGTTTATTTTTCATCCAAACTGTTGACAAGGTTACACAGATCTAGATGAAGGGAATGCACAAATATCAGCTTGATCCAAAACTTTTATGGCCCCAAGAAGTTTTTAATGGTGTGCATTCAATCATCACTGTTTCTGGTGTGGTCCACCTGAGATTTGGATCTGCTTGTTTTTTATGCGTGCCCTAAAATGAGATGGTAAAACGGATGGATGGTGTGGATGTAAGACATACATATAATGGTGGGCCCTGCAATTAGAGATTCTCCAACCTTGTGGTTCCTTGGATCCAGCAAATTCGTGACAACGTGCATGTGAACTTCTAATTAGGGAGTCACCCCGTGTTGATGACCAGGCAGTAATGCACTCATCTATGCAAAGTTGTCAATAAAAGAAGAGGAGCCAAACTGTCCATTTTTCTAAACCATGGCCTTCACATGATGGAGCAAGGGCCTTAATTAATAATTAATTAATTATTATTATTAGAGAAATTTGCAAGAATACAACCCATTTATGGCCCATTTAGGAGAATAAGCCCACCTCATTTTTCATTGCGAGAATACGCCCCAGCTGTACGGACGCCATTCCAAAGGTCGAAAATGCCCCTGCTTTTTCCTTCAAGCAGGAAGACGAGCCGCTGATGCTCCTCGAACTCCGAGTTGTACGAACGGTTCAAAAGATATCAAAATTACATGGACCCCACAGTTATGTATTTATTATATCCACAACGTTCATCCATATTTCGAGATCATTTCGGACCATATCTAAAAAAGAAAATCATATCAAAAGATCAACTGGACCACACCACAAAGAAAAGCAGAAAATTGAAATTTTCACCGTAAAACTTTTGTAGGGCCAACGTAACATTTATTTTCCATCCAATCTATTCGTAAGGTCACAAAGACCAGGATGAAGAGGAAAAAAACAGTTTCATAATGATCCAAAACTTCTATGACCCCTAAAGGGTTTCAATGGTAGACGTTCAATCATCCACAACCTTTAACGGTGTAGTCCACTTGATAGCTAGATCTGTCTTATTTTTCGTCTCATGCCTTAGTACGAGTTCGCCAAAAATATGGATAGTTTGGATATAACACATACCTGATAATAGGACCTACAAAAAGCGGTGGGATTACACCAGCAAAAAATTTTAGAATAACAATAATAATAATAAATAATAAATAATAATAAAAAAGTCTATTGAAATGTACTTCAATATATCGAAGGTCTTTCGATATATCGAAAATGGTCCAGAACTGCCTAGTCAGTTTTCCTCAAAAATCCTACAATTTTGGATATATCGAAAGCCTTATGAAAGGTATTTTTACCTTTAGCTACGGATTATAACCGTAGCCATAACTGTAGTCTATGCTAGTTTATGAATTTTTTATTTTTAATTTTTTTTTTTATTTTTTATTTTTTACATGGAGAAATTTATTCTACATACAATTTTCTTTAATACATTTATATAAATACATATATATAAGCATATAAAAATTTTTCCCCCTCTTTTTTTTCATTTATTTCTTTAATCATTTAACAAGAATATCTTCTAAACCAAATTAGTTACTTGACGTACCATATATGATTTTGGGGTAGGAGAAGCTACTTTAGCCAACTAGCCTCGTTATTTTCCAAGATTCCATCAGGTCGATGGTCAAAAATCCATTTCATTCAAACCATGATCATTCCCATGCATTTCGCGGTCAATTCGCTTCAAACCATGATCATTCCCATGCATTTCATGGTCATCCCAAACAATTCCGTGTTAATTCATGGTCATTTCGCGGCACTTCACGGTCATTTGCATGCATTTCGCGGTCAATTCACTTCAAACCATGATCATTCCCATGCTTTCACGGTCATACCAAACAATTCCGTGTTGATTCACGGTCATTTCGAGGCATTTCACGTCAATTCCTTCACTTCACGGTCAGTTACATGCATTTCGCTGTCAATTCGCTTAAACCATGATCGTTCCCATGCATTTCATGGTCATCCCAAACAATTCCGCGTTGATTCACAGTCATTTCGAGGCATTTCAAGGTCAAGTTCCCTTCACTTCACGGTCATTTGCCAGGCATTTCGCGGTCAATTCGCTTCAAACATGATCATTCCCATGCATTTCACAGTCATACCAAACATTCGTGTTGATTCACGGTTATTTCGAGGCATTTCACGGTCAATTCCCTTCATTTCACAGTCAGTTCATGCATTTCGCAGTTAATTCGCTTCAAACCATGATCATTCCCATGCATTTCGCGGTTATACGTTTAGGTTATAGGTTAAAAG
>JAJHSJ010002479.1:0-42784 GCA_021015155.1 Magnolia officinalis | reverse complement strand
TGTCCCAAACACAATTCCATCATTTGGACACTGTACCCTTAGTGTTTTAGGGTTTACTTCTTCCTTTATGACATATTTTTGTTTTGATTCACGCACTCATCGGTCATAAATTCGGCTGAAAGAATAGCTGGTAAGACAATTTTTTAGTGATTCAGCGGTCGATGTCAGCTCATTAGCCAGCCATTCATCAACAGGAAACACTCATCATTATGGTAGTCTAATAAGCTACCATAGTTATCCTCCTCCTTAATGCTCATTGACCAATTAATCAGATTAAGAATATTTGAGTCCTGATTTTGTAATATGGGAGGAAGTTTTGCTCTTAATGTATTTACGACTACATGCCCTCCAGGTACTAGGATTCTTCAGAAAGGCCTTGGCAAAGCCATTTTTGTCAGGAGGTATTGCGTTCTTTTCTAATTTTCTTCTTATCGCGGCCTGATGCCTTTGCCATCGACATTTTTGGATCCAAGTAACCTTCTAAAAACCGTTGAAAATTTCGGATGTGTAACCAGCTTCCATACTCCTCGAGTTGTAAGGGGTTTGACCATCTTTGGCTCGGTGGTTCCATTTGCTGGTGGTAATGGGAGCCATCTATTGTGGTTGGTGACGTTCACTACTTCTAACTGGCCGAGTGGTCACGTAATGACCTCCTCCATTTTAGCTCGAGAGGGTCCCCCATCCAGAAACAGTTTTCGAGCACATTGATCATATAGTTTGAGTGCCCCCGACCGGCCCTCCTAATAGCGTTCGACCAATTATTATTCGAATGAGAGGGCTGGTGATGCCCTCGTCTTGCGATGTGATACTTCTCCTAGATTACCTAAGCCGAGATCAACCTTCAATTGCGGCTGATTCCTCAGATTAACCATGACCATGTTGACCTCGAGCTAGATGGGAACGTTCTGTATCGATTAGCATGACTTCATCACCTTTCTCGGAAACTTCAGTAATTTGCGATGGATGTGATCCTGGATAACGCTCCTGAATACAATGCATTTATTAGTTGAATGAGACCGACTTCCGTGCCATTTACATTCTTCTTCGGTCTTTTGTAATTCGTCGTCGAGGATATTTTAATAAACTTTCCGGCCAACAAAATGTCAAATATTTGTCATCTCTAGTGATAATCAAAGGTTAAACCTTTTGAGCCTTCTGTACGGTCAAGTGATTGATTCTGCTTTGACCAGTGCAAAACATACTAGTGGCTTCTTAGACACCACCATCGATAATTACGATATCATAATTCGGGTCGTTGTAATAGTCCTAATGACGAGTTCTTTTACCTGGTTCTTTCTTGCAGGAGTTCTTCATAATAAGATCTTTTTGATCAGGTCGTACAAATATATGAACTCCTGTGCCTATGAACTTCTTACGAAGTTTGTATTCAAGCCCATCCTGTGCAAATTGCAACAAATTCGGCTTCGGTCATGACAAACTTACAATATTTTATTGCCCTCTTAAATCATATTATAGCTCTCACACATCTCTCCAGGCAACTACCAAAAACGAGCGATATCTGGCATAGTGATTTCTCTATTCTTAGAGAAAATAAGAGCATGGAACTTTTCTTCCATCTCTTGACAGGTGTTTGCTGAATCTGGTAATAGGTTTTCGAGTACTACCACGTGAAGGCCACTGCCATTAGTGAATGACCAAAATTGCAATTTGTGATACTCATTTTTGGCCAATTCTCCACATTGCATTGTAAATCGGCCAACATACTTGATGGTCGATTGACCGGGCTCGCCTAAAAATAAGGCAAAATCCGATTGATAGTTCCTTGGCAAGGGGTGTTGTTGACCTATCCACTCAAGGTATGGCTTATGATACACTAGGATAGTGTTTTGGCCGGTTACCCGAGACCGACCGACAACTTTCCTAGACGATTTGCACAATCTGATCACGATCCATCCGCTACTGTTTTAAAACTAGCGATTGGTTGGGGCCAAATCGGTTCTCATTATCCCTGAAATCTGGGGAATTGTTTGGATTGAACATTCATGCAATCTCTGAATCCTATTCTCAGGTATAAAGCTCCTAGCCTTTCACTCCAGTAGTATAACTTTCACAGGATATGGACATTTCTTGTCTCCTGGACAAGGACTAGTGGTGGATTTTCCGTTGCAGAGGCGGCATGGGTGGCAGCAAAGTTGTATTGTCAATAGAACTTCCCTCGACATTTTATTGCATTACCGATGGTATTCGTTCGGTTATTATTAGCTATCAATCAATGCATGGCTTTAATCTGGCTAGCCATATATTAATTATATTTTCAGCTTGAATACGGAATTTCTCTCATTTGGGCCCTTCCATATTCCTGCACAAGCTAAATGCTCATCTGTACATCTCGGAGCACGCAATTACCTCATCTGAAAGAATAGTCCAAAAGTCGATGCTCCTCCCTGATCCCTAGTAGCAGGTGTTGGACTGTTGTTAAATTCAACGCCTCAGGAACTATTGGAACTGGCACGTCCTCTACTGGAGGTGGTGCGATTGGTGTAGAGGGATCAACCTTAGTAATACGAGCACTCTATTCATAATTGGCAATATTACACCTGACAAGTTAGAGATAGGGTCCCACCGAGCGTGCCAAAACTTGTTCGCCATTGTTTTTCGGTCATGCTTGTACGTTCATGCCAGAATTGAAATTGTGGCTTCAATTCAAACCGAACAACAATGACCTCAAGTGCCAAGATAGGAGACACGTAGTGTATAACCGAGATCTGATGAGATCGGTCACCTATTTAGCCACTTGCTAAATGTGTAAATAAGATCAGGTGATATTTAGAGGGTGGGGGTTGTCCTCTGATGATGGGTTATAACATTTGCCTACATACGAAATGACTTTTCAATACAGATAAAGTAAAGTAGGAAGGGATTCTTACGGTTGGTCTTAGAGAACAATTGCGTAACACCTTTCCGTGTGAAGAACAACGCACGGGCGCATAGACTCAAATTACCGCTGAAAATTACCATCTACTTGATTAATGCTACGGATTACATTACGGAATGTAAACAACAAGTTGATCAGTAAAATATTACACTAATAAATGTAATTAGCTTGACATGAAAAAGTAAAGGACTGCACTATACAATATAAATTGACCTGTAAATGAAAGCATAATTGAAAGGTAATTTTGGTTTGTTGGGTTGGTACAAGACCATTTTTCTGGCTAAATTCATCTTCTATTTATAAGCTTTACTCTGGCCATTTGGATTATTCTCACGTTCCAACGGTTGCCATAATCGCTTAACCTACAGGCTTTTGAATGCTTCTCCTTTAAGTCATTTGTCCTGTAATTATTTCTTCACGATTGCTTTTTTCACCGGTCACTCAAGCAACGGCAGGACATAGCATGGCACAAGTTGATACACTCTAGCTGTTTATTATTAAGAGATATTATGCAGATATTCAAATACACACATGCGGTTCCATACATATCATAAGTAGTTCTCTTCCTGATTAGTTCTAAAAGGAATGGTGATAATGGGGATGTATAATCCGTTAATTTCTTAAATGGGGAATGATCTTTTGCATGTATTGTTTTGTGCTCACCTGATGTGCAGAATATATCACATGTAAATATGGTGGGCCACGTGAAGTTCGAGTGTTTCGTGAAGCTGCATTAAAACCGGCAGTGCTGCAGAGTAGTTGGGCAAAAACGGATGATGTTCTACACTATTCCGGTCCACTTAATCACTCCACCAGAATCTTTTCAGGTCCCATATGAAGTCCATGTGACGTACACTTTCACCTCATTTTCCGGCCGCGGATTGCGTCCCTACCCTCCCGTCTCCAGCTGCGAACGGGCAGGAGCTTTTAAGTGGCCACCGAGATGTATGGCTCTTATGACACAACACCGTCCATCTATGTTTTTTCCTATCATTTAAGGATATAAGTCCAAACTATGGCAGATATAAGACAGGTGGTTGACTACACAATGGGGATTAAACTCTTACAGTTGAAAACTTAACGGGGACAGAAGTTTTGGATGGAGCTGATATTTTCTCTTCATCAAAATCTGTAACTTTATAAATAGGCTGGATGGCAATAAACATCATGGTGGAATGTTTCAATGGTGAGAATCATTATGAACGCTGCTTCCTGTTGTGGGTGGTCCACTTGAGCCTTGATCTGCCTAAATTTTAGTCCTGTTTCATAAAATGATACGGAAAATGGATGGACGGCAACATGACGGTCCACTCAAATCTCCTGCCCGTTCCCAGCTAGAGACGGGCGGCGGTAGGACGCAATCCGCGTTCTCATTTTCCCACACCACAAGAAATGGCAGATTGTTACATGCTCCCCACGTCAGCACCACATTTCATATTTTACTACTCCCGTTCAAATATTTGATGAATAAGGATTAAAACATATGGTCCAAGGTGGAATGATCTGAATAGTCTTTTCAAGATAGCAACTTTGCTTGCATCCAAACGACCACATAATTCAATTTCGCTTTTTCTTAATACAGATGTTTGGTAGAGCTTTGACAGCAAACCAAGAAAAGTCAGTCTTGGTTCTTGCTTTAAATATGCATTAGCTATTGTGTCGTTTGGACCAATACCAACATAGGTTCCAAAAAATATAATGGCTCCTATTCCATCTTCTTCCTCTTCCTTAATCCCCACACTGCTACAACCACACCACCTTAATTCTCTTCTTACTACACTTTTCTCTCTTCTTCCATTCATTCCTAGCTAAATCCAAGCACCACCACCACCCACTCTCATTCTCACTCTCACTCTCACTCTCATTCTCATTCCACTTCCAACACCACCACCCATCCCCATCATCTCCCCACCACCAACCCAGACTCCAGCAAGCTTACCTGCCCTCCACGCATGGAAGAAGGTAATCTACTCCGACCCAACCAACCTCACTTCCAACTGGGTAGGCCCTGCTGTCTGTGACTATGGAGGCATCTTCTGTGCTGGTTCTTTGCACGATCCCACATCCAAGTTGTAGCCAGCATCGATCTCAACCAAGCTGACATTGCCGGCTTCCTCCCAGATGAGCTTGGTCTACTCACCGACCTTGCCATATTGCATCTCAACAGCACACAACGCTTTCTGCGGCATCATCCCACTCACCACCTTAGCCAACCTAACCCTCCTCTACGAGCTCGACCTCAGCAACAACAGGTTTGTGGGCCCCTTCCCATCAGTGGTCCTCCTCATCCCTATCCCTTCGCTCATGTACCTCGACCTCCGTTTTAATGAGTTTGAAGGACCTGTGCCTTCAGAGCTCTTCAACCTTGGCCTCGACGCAATATTCCTCAACAACAACCGGCTGACCTCAATGCTCCCGTCGAATCTAGGGCAGCAACATCTGCATCAGTTTATAGTATTCGCCAACAACAACCTTGGTGGGTGCCTGCCGGAAGGCATGGCCAAATTGGCGAATAGCTTGGAAGAGTTTTGCTGATCAACACCAACTTGTCTGGGTGCCTGCCTTTTGAACTAGGCCTTCTCTACAAGCTGAAGGTCTTTGATGTGAGCTTTAACCACCTGGTGGGGTCCATACCATTCAGCCTTGCGGGTCTGGTCCACGTGGAGCAACTCAACGTGGCCCACAACATGATGGATGGGATCATACCGGCAGGGGTATGTGCACTGCCCAGTCTAGCCAATTTCACTGCCTCTTACAATTTCTTCTGCGAGGAGGAATTTCCTTGCCAGAATCTGACGTCCAAAGGCATCCGGTTTGATGATCGCCGGAATTGTTTGCCGGAGAGGCCACTACAGAGGAGCAAGAAGGAATGCGATGCTCATCACCCAGTCGAGTGCTTCGAATATCACTGCACTAGTGGTGGCGGTGCTGCTGCAAAGATGATGAATGCGACAGCAGCTCCATCACCATCACCTTCAAGCCAATCCTAGGGGGAGTGTTTGTACTACACGCTTGGGTTTTCCAGTTTGTGAGGTTTTAAACCGTTTTCTAGAGAGGAAGGTGCAGTCAGTCGATCCTCTTGAAGGGAAAAAAGAAGAAGAAGCAAATGGCAGTAGTTGTAAATAATTAGTAATGGCCGATGCTCTCCCTCTTGTGATGTTTGTAATAAATTGCTTCTTTTGAAACGTGTGATGTCAATACCTTGTTTCATTTCCTCCGGGATTACAATTAGCCAGAGCTCTATCATCCAACATTGAACCATGGAATGTTGGTACGTTACCCTCATTGTAACAGACCTCAGTTTTCTTTTCTTTACACTACAAAACTTACTTGTTAGGAAAAGAATTTTCTACTACGTGGGCATTTTAATTTGGCCCAAGACAAGATATCCTTTCCCTGCTTGCGACAGTAGGATTCCCTTTACATGTTTATCTAATCACATCTTCCTACCTATTATCTACGAGTGGAATCCAAAACTTCCATATGGTCAGCCACCTCATCCTCACCTTACATCCCAAGAATCAACCTGGCCAAAAATTCAAGTGTAATGCATCGTACATCTCAATGTTTCTATGGTAACTGGTAAGTATATCACCATTCCTAATGTGTTCATGGTTGCTTTTGGTGCGGCACACGTGAGCTATGGATGAGGCTGGATTTACCTTCTGATGGACCCATCTCAACTGTTCCCTCTAAGGTGGCCCACCTGAGTTTTGGATTGGCTATCTTTGGTAGCCAAGGAGAACTTGAGGGGATGCACATGATATATGGATTGGATGTCATTGAAACATCGCACAGGACCACGCAAAATGTTTTTATAGAAAAAGGTTTTTTCTACAAAGCTTTGTTAAGCCGCTGAAGAAATTCTCTCTATCTCTAATCGTTTTGCTTTACTATGATTTGATATATTTAGCATCATATCTAGGGCTGTCAATGGGACGAGTTTGGGACTAAAAAATCAACTATTCCAGGCCCATATCACGCCTAACCCAAACAGTTCAAAATTTGGGCTGAAGCCAACCTGGGACCCGGCCCATTAACAGCCCTAATCATATGTGATCAGTGGGTTACCTCTTAACTATTCGTAAGTTCCCCTACGTGTGGAGCATGCAACAGTTGGGTAAAGGTTAAGCATGGAGCTCGACCGTGTTTTGCCTAGGAACGGATTGCATGATGTGTTTACGTCACTTAGTTCTGTGGGCCCCAACATGAGCTATGTGTCATATCCACACCGTCCATCCATTTGGCGAGATCATTCTAGATTAGGAGCCCAAAAATGAGACAGATCAAGTTCAAGTGGACCACACATAGAAAAGCAGTGGAGACAATGATTCCCACCGTTGAAAACCTTCCTAGGGCTCACCATGATATTTATTGCATCCAAAATGTTCATTAGGTCACATAGATATGGATAGAAGTGGAAAAAACAAATATCATATTGATCCAAACTTATGTGGTTCCTAAAAAGTTTTCAATTGTAGACGTTCAATCCCAACTGTTTTCTACGGTGTGGTCCACTTGAGCCTCAAAACTGCAACTCCTAATTTTGGACGCATTCCTTAAAATTGTATGGAAAAATGGATGGACGTGTGGATATATATATATATATATATATATAATATATCTATTATCTATAATATCTATATAATATATATTATATCTATATATATATATAATAACCATGGTGGGGCCATCATGGTAGAACCTTCATGACTTGGTGATCTCAACACACCAGGCAATCCATTTCCGTTGGCCAGTGGATGTTATTCAGCGAACACGGACCAGAAGCTCTCTGCTTTTTGTGCACCCAACTTGGTGTGCGGTGTGCCGGTGTCTATGTTCCGAGTGGTATTTTCTGACACCACATGCCGAGTGGTTTTCTGTTTTGGCTATATGATGGAATGGTGAGCAAGTGGGGGCACGCACCTGGCATGCCTGCTAAGCAGGGTGTCTGTCTTACGAATTAGGATGGATTTGAGAGCCAAATACATTCCGCACCGTGCGCTTGTCAAACTGGCCCAGGAACCTATGCCTTATGTGTCAATCACCTTTGATCCAACCTCATATGCCCAAATGCACGCAGCAGGTGACTAGCGCTGGACGCGATTTGGCTAGTTACTCTGCCACTGGCCAAGTGGCTAGTGGTCGGTGCTCTACCATGATGTATGTGTTTTATCCACGTCGTCCATCCATTTCTCTTTTCCATCCGTTCATTTTAGTGCTTGATCCTAAAATTTAGGTAGATATAAATCTCAGGTGAACCATACCACAGGAAATAATAATGATTGACTGTCTACCATTAAATACTTCTTAGGGCCCACTGTAATGTTTATTTCACGTCTAACCTGTTGGTTAGGTCATGCAGACCTGGATGAAAGGAAAAAATATCAGCTTGATACAGAACTTTTTTGCCCCAACAATATTTAATGGTGGTTGTTCAATCAACATTGTCTCCGATGATGTGGTCTACCTGAGATTTAGATCTACCTTGATTTTGGGCTCATATCATAAAATAATCAGAAAAAATGGATGAACAGCATGGATGAAACACATATACACTACACCAAAATATATATTTAAGAACGGTTGAAAACGTTCTGAATCATCTATGAAGGGTTTTAAACCATTTCTAAATAGGGCGTCGCAAAAAAATAGGAACGGTTGAAAATCATTGCAAATTTTAGAAAAAAAAACACCATCATAAAATTTTAAAAACAGCTTTGAACCATTATTTAATAAGTGCCGGTAAAAGCCGTGCAACCACCAGCAAAAGCCTGTAATGTTTTTACCAATTGAAACTACTTTTTTTTTTTTTTAATATTTGAAACCCAAAGAATGTTGTAATACAATTAAAAATGAATATTAAATAAATATTGTATGACTTTACAATATAGTTATATAATATTTACGATAATAAGTTGAAAATTGTCTGAATATATTAAAAAATAATTCTCAATATAGTCCACTCCTCTTGCTTGGCCAATACAGCTAACTATCTCCAGCCTCTTTGTTCACACATCATTACGACTGCGTTGGTATCCCTCTGCAACAGTCACTGCCAAAGTCTCCATCTGCAAGTTTAAGGGAACAAAGATATCAAAGAAGTAATTAGACATGCATCATTAGCTCTCGAATGCAGAGAAAACCATTGTTCTAAAATCTGAAAATTCATCTCGACTTGATGCAGCCAGGTTGGGTCGACTCATGGACTCAAATCAAATCCACACAATATTAAATAATTAAGATGATTAGTTACCACAAAATATACATATTCTGAAATAAATACGATAACTAAGCATTGTTGCTTTCAAATATTTGTTTCCAATCTCCAACTTACAGGTAATGATCTACGCCACGAGGCATACATGAACACATACTTCACAGGTAATGCATTTATCAATGCAATGTGGATTTGACCAAGAAACACTTTGGGATAGACATTGTCCATGTATGCATGAAGGAATGTGGGGCCACCATGTGATAGTGAAAAAACACAGGAGATAATCTATATGGAAAGGCACACCTTCTCGACAACTGATGTCAGTTTAAAAGTGAGGTAGAGCCTGTAGTAAGGAAGAAAAGAGACTCCCATATTCCTTGTTCAAGAAGAACCAATACCAAACTAGTGCTGGAAGCAGAGCACGGTACAGCAGCAGGAAATACTCAATAAGTTGATCCTCCATTTCTATCATATTTTCTTTACTTCTTCCACTTCTTCTTTTTCTTTCTAATTTTTTTATGCCCCAACATAAGGGTTAGCAATTGACCATAAAAATTGAAAAGGAGAACAACCATGTAAGAAAATGCTCCATTATTAATCACTGAAGATATCTATCAATGCAAGCATTTTTGCTGGGTTGAATAAAAATTGCAATTGTAAGAAATTCCCTCTAGGGTTTTGTTAATCTACACTCCGTTGGTCAAGTATGTTATCAATTGTAAGAAAATAGACTTCAATTTGATGAAGAATATCAAACCCAATCCTACCAGGAAAACAATGGCAGTTACAGGAATATTACAATTTTCAGCCCATATTTGATTGACTTGCCATAGGACCACTAAATATATGTAGGCATGTATGTTATTTATTACGTTTGGGGGCATGTGCATGTATGAGGCCTTACATGCAACTAGTTGGACAAGAAAGTTATCGTCCAACTAGTGCACCCAACGCATCATCGATGAATATATAACAGCGAACCCATCCAAAATGTTGGCCCCACTGTAAATGTCACCTACTGCAAAAAACAGGCCGATATATACTCATCAGGTGGGCTATATATACTTTGGATCAAATTGGCAGTTGTCTAATAGCATGCACAGTATATGTATCAGCCTGATTTTTTCATCAGGTGTTCTTCATACTACTGCCAACATTTTGGACAGGTACTTAGAAGTTGTACACTCACACATTGCCATTTATTACCAGTTGCAGGATAGCACTGTAACCAAACTAGAACTTTATGCATGAGGATAAGATGACCCAAAAATCAGGCTGATCCTTTTGTAGCCACAACATAGAAAACAACGTCCAACAGCCAGAATTTTCTGAATTCATGTTAGGCCTAGTTTATGATTGGATCAATCTGATATTTGGGTCATTCAATCATCCTGGTGGAATACACTTGTTGGATGGGTTGGCTTTCATACGCACACCATACAAGCCCCCCACAATCTTTTACTTCATTTCTTAGTTTTTCTGACAAAACAAAATATGTGATAGGCATAGACCATGGTTCCTACTGCGTGATGGAATAAGATTCCGCCTAATCTCCTGTTTAAGCAACAATCAGTAAAAGGATGTCGCCAACCATTTAGCAAATAAGTCTTGTCAAACCAAAACTTACTATTTCAGAGTTAAACAAATCCCTTCTATCCACCTATCCTGTTTTGGAGATCTGCTAATTCCACGCTCGCGTGCACAAGTCATAATATGAAACATGCAAGATCTGAGCTTTCTTATCAAGTGTGCTACATTGTTTAGATCTTCTGACATGAAAGTCAGGCATTTTCACACCTCAGTTGGGCCACATCATATCAAAAAATTGAATGTTTAGAATAAAAATTTAACCATAAACTTACGTTGTAAGTTGTGGCTATCTAAAGGGTGAATTTTTGGCAGAAGATCCAATCATTAATTCCAACCTTGGTGTTCATATTTGTACATGTGCTTACTTGTGAGTTACTACCCTGATTTTGCATCATGGCACGTTCACACTGTGCACCATCTGATGAGTGGGTTGGATCTCTAACATGTGTTCCACCTCTTGGATATTTGACACGTGTTCCACCTCATCACATGAGAGGCCCTCATTGGTTCACGACTCTAATTGAAATGGATTCCATGTGCCTTCCACATGCATTTTACTTGTGTGTGACATGTTTGCATAGACTAAATTGTACACATGCTTGAGTGTGTATGGGGCTGAAAATGGGATCCCCAAAAACTAGTTGGACAAGGAAGTCAGGTTTGTTGAGAAGTGGAGCCACATCTGGGGCCGCCCACGACCAGTTGAGGTTGCGCGGATTTCGTGTCGCAAGTCCTTTCGTAACTGGGATGCGAAAGGAGTTTCGCGGATTTCGTGTCGCAAGTCCTTTCGCAACTGGTATGCGAAAGGAGTTTCGCGGATTTCATGTCGCAAGTCCTTTCGCAACTGGGATGCGGAAAGGGAAGTTGCCAAAACTATAAATTGGGATCCCTAGGGCTATTCTAGGTTAAGGTGAATTTTAGGAAATTATTCTAAGGTGTGGGCAAAGGATTTTCTCTGTACTTCCAAGGGAGAGGTTAGTATATTGCCTTGTAATCTTTATTTCTCTTTATAGTGGAATTTTGCATCCGTGGTTTTTTACCCTAGTTTGGGGTTTTCCACGTATATCTTGTCTTGTGGTTTGTTTTGGATTGCTTTGATCAATTTCTAGTTTATATTTCTTCCTGTCTATCGTTTGTGGGTGAGGCCTTAGATTGGATCTAGGCTCACTGCGTTGTTGGCGTGCTACGCAACAACTGGTATCAGAGCTATTGGTTTAGTTCTATTGGGAGCGATGGCAGAAGATGGGAAAACTAAATTGAGAAGTTTGATGGTTCAAACTTTGCCTTCTGGAAGATGCAGATGGAGGATTATCTGTATCAGAAGGACCTTATATTCCTCTAGGAGGAAAAGAGAAGAAACCAGAAAAGTTGACAGATGATAATGGTTTTTACTGGATAGGAAGGCTTTAGGAACGATCCGACTCTCTTTGTCTAAGAGCGTCGCCTTCAATATATCCAAGGTAAAAACGACAAAGAATTAATGGAAGCCCTAGCCACCATGTATGAAAAGCCCTCAGCATCCAACAAGGTTCATCTTATGAAACAGCTATTCAACATGAAGATGTCAGATGGTGGGAGCGTGGCTGAACATCTAAACGAGTTCAATACAGTCACGAGCCAATTGGAATCCGTTGGCATTGCTTTTGAGGATGAGGTCAGGGCGTTATTGATCTTATCCAGTTTGCCAGACAGTTGGGATGGTTTGGTGATTGTGTGAGCAATTCTTCAGGATCGACAAAGCTGAAAATTGATGATGTGGACCGGTCTAATTCTCAGCGAAGAATCTAGAAGGAAGGCATCAGGAGTTTCAGGGGATTCAGGGAATGCTCTAAACGTTGAAGGAAGAGGAAGATCGCTGAACAAAGGAGGCAATAAACACGGGCGTTCTAAGTCAAGGAATAAGTCCAAGGGACCGAAAGACAAAGACGGGTGTTGGCATTGCGGCAAGAAGGGGCACATGAAACATGATTGCAGGGCGCTCAAGAAACAAGAAGGAAGCTCTCAAGGTGGGAAAGATTCAGTGAATCTGTCTGAGGAGAGCGACACAGAGGCGTTGATCTTGTCTCTTGATGCGAGGAATGAGTCTTGGGTTATAGACTCGGGTGCTTCGTTTCATGCTACTTCGTGTAAGGAAGTTCTGCGTGATTATGTGTCAGGTGACTTTGGGAGAGTCTACTGGGTGATGATGAGCCATGCAATATTGTTGGAAAGGGAGATGTTCATGTAAATCAGAAAGACGGAACGGTCTTGAAATTGAAGGATGTCAGACATGTACTGAGTTTGAAACGTAATCTGATCTCAGTGGGACAGTTGGCTGATACCGGTTATGTGACAACATTCACCAGTGACTCCTGGAAGATCACAAAAGGTGCCTTGGTAATATCTCGAGGCAAAAAGGAAGGTACTTTGTACTTGACTTCAGGATCGTATAGTTCACTCGTAATCGCATCAACTGGAGTGAATGGGCAGTTATGGCATCAGAGGCTGGGACATATGAGTGAGAAAGGGATGAAAGTGCTATTGTCAAAAGAGAAGCTACCAGGGCTGAAGTCTATTGACTTGGAATTCTGTGAGGACTGCGTGTATGGCAAGCAGAAGAGGGTAAGCTTCAAGAAGACGAGACGCGCTCCAAAGACACATCTGTTGGAGTTTGTACACACTGATGTGTGGGGACCGGCACAGGTATTATCTCTTGGTGGCTCACATTATTTTGTTACCTTTATTGATGATGCTAGTAGAAAACTGTGGGTCTACTTCTTAAGACATAAATCTGATATATTTGATGGATTTAAAAAGTGGAAAGTTATGGTAGAAAATGAGATAGGTAAAACAGTAAAGTGTCTCAGATCTGACAATGGGAGAGAGTATTGTGATAAGAGGTTTGAGGAGTATTGTGCAGCAAATGGAATCAAACATAAGAAAACGATTCCAGGGACACCACAGCAGAATGGTGTGGCTGAGCGCATTAACAGGACCATCCTTGAGCGCGCCAGGAGCATGAGGTTACATGCAGGGTTGCCCAAGACCTTTTGGGCAGATGCTGTGAATACTACCGCATATCTCATCAATAGAAGTCCCTCAGCACCATTGGATGGTGGGCTACCAGAAGAAACGTGGACTGGGAAAGAAGTGAACCTTGCACATCTCAGAGTGTTCGGTTGCACTTCATATGTTCACATTGATGCAGAGCACAGAAACAAGCTGAATGCGAAGTCCAGGAGGTACACGTTTATAGGCTATGGGCAGCATGATTTTGGCTACAGGTTCTGGGATGCAGAAAATAGAAAAATCATCAGAAGTAAGGACGTAGTCTTTAATGAAAAAGTGATGCATAAGGACAGTGTGCAAGAAAATAAAGCCGAGAAAAAGGAATTCGTAGAGTTAGAAGAGTTACCAGACATGGGTGTTACATTGCCACAAGATGAGGCAGAGCCGCATACACCGGTTGTGAGGAGGTCTACTCGGAGAGAGGAGACTCACGGTCCGATACTCACCCTCCTTACATTATCTACTACTGACGGATAATGGTGAGCCAGAGTATTTTGAAGAGGCGTTACATTCAGATATACGGGTTAAGTGGGAGCAGGCCATGGATGATGAGATGGACTCTCTTGAGTCTAATCGTATATGGGAGCTAGTCACTCTACCCAAGGGTAAGAAAGCTCTTCATAACAAGTGGGTTTACAGACTGAAGGAGGAGCACGATGGTTCGAAACGGTACAAGGCTAGATTGGTTGTGAAAGGGTTTCAACAAAAGGCAGGTATCGATTTCACTGAAATATTTTCACCGGTAGTGAAAATGTCTACGATTCGCATGGTCTTGAGTATAGTGGCTTCAGAGGACTTACATCTAGAACAGCTAGATGTTAAGACAGCCTTTCTTCATGGGGACCTTGAAGAAGAGATATATATGCATCAGCCGACAGGATACGTGGCACCAGGTAATGAGAACAAGGTGTGCAGACTGAAGAAGAGTCTATATGGCCTGAAGCAGGCCCCGAGGCAGTGGTACAAGAAGTTCGATAGTTTCATGTCGGGAAACGGTTTTAGGAGATGTCATGCAGACCACTGTTGTTACTTGAAGAAGTTTGATACGTCATATATCATCCTTCTTCTGTACGTTGATGATATGCTTGTGGCTAGCTCAAGCATGAAGGACATCTCAGATCTCAAAAGACAATTGTCTAGAGAATTTGCCATGAAGGATTTAGGAGCTGCAAAACAAATCATAGGCATGAGAATAAAGCGTGACAGAGAAAATAAGAAATTAGTTTTGTCACAGGCAGAGTACATAGCCAAGGTACTTGATCGATTCAATATGGGAGGTGCTAAGCCGGTTAGAACTCCATTAGCCAACCACTTCAAGCTATCTAAGGAGCAAGGTGTAAAGACGCGGGAGGAATAGGACTACATGGCTAAAGTCCCATACGCGTCAACTATTGGGAGTCTCATGTATGCTATGGTGAGCACGAGGCCAGACATTGCTCAAGCAGTGGGAGTTGTTACCAGGTTTATGAACAACCCCGGGAAGGAACATTGGGAAGCTGTGAAGTGGATCCTTAGGTACTTGGTAGGTACTAAGGACGTAGGGCTGTGTTATGGTGGATCGGAAATCAAGTTACAAGGCTACGTGGATTCAGATTTTGCAGGAGATATCGACAGCAGAAGAAGCACTACAGGTTATATTTTTACTCTGGGTAGTGCTGCAGTCAGTTCGGTCTCTCAGTTACAAAAGATAGTATCTATCAGTACGACAGAAGCAGAATATATTGCGGCTACAGAAGCATGCAAGGAGATGGTGTGGATGCAAGGTTTTATGGAAGAGTTGGGTAAGAAGTAAGCAGATTGTAAGCTGTATAGTGACAATCAGAGTGCAATACACTTGGCTAAGAATTCAGCCTTTCATTCAAGGACCAAACATATTGCCATCAGATATCACTTCATACGTTCGTTACTGGAAGATGGATCGATTGCTCTGGAGAAGATTCATACAAGTGAGAATCCTGCAGATATGCTGACCAAGGCGGTCTCAAGGGAGAAGCTGAAGCTCTGTTCAGCTTTGATTGGTCTTCAGGCTTGAAAGGCTTGAAGACGGGGAGGTTGTGCACTCCGGATGAAGAAGACAAAGGTTTATGGAGATGTGTCTCCAAGTGGGAGATTGTTGAGAAGTGGAACCACATCTGGGGCCGCCCACGACCAGTCGAGGTTGCGCGGATTTCGTGTCGCAAGTCCTTTCGCAACTGGGATGCGAAAGGAGTTTCGCGGATTTCGTGTCGCAAGTCCTTTCACATCGCTGATTTCGTGTCGCAAGTCCTTTCGCAACTGGGATGCGGAAAGGGAAGTTGTCAAAACTATAAATTGGGGTCCCTAGGGCTATTCTAGGTTAAGGTGAATTTTAGGAAATTATTCTGAGGTGTGGGCAAAGGATTTTCTCTGTACTTCCAAGGGAGAGGTTAGTATATTGCCTTGTAATCTTCGTTTCTCTTCATAGTGGAATTTTGCATCCGTGGTTTTTTACCCTAGTTTGGGGTTTTTCCACATATATCTTGTCTTGTGGTTTGTTTTGGATTGCTTTGATCGATTTCTAGTTTATATTTCTTCCTGTCTATCGTTTGTGGGTGAGGCCTTAGATTGGATCTAGGCTCACTGCGTTGTTGGCGTGTGCGCAACAAGGTTGGCCACACCCTTTTGAACAATGTAAAGGCTTAAAATTTGGTCAACCCACTCACCTAGGATGACATAATGAATGGGGTATGTCAGAACCACATAATGGGGAGAGCCACAGCACACCTATTGTCAGCATCCACTCTAAACTGTTTCCTATAGTGTGGCCCACCTAAATCATGGACCAATTAGGTATTTTGGGCATTGGGATTATACATAGTGAAATGATCATATGCAATCTAGTGCATCGTAACTTACCATACAATCGATTGTTGTGGGCCCCACCATAATGCGTGCATGATATCCAAGTCAACCATCAAATGTGTCCCATCATATTAGGCCCATGGATGTTCTTGTAGTACATCAGTAGCATACACTCGAAAACCATCGTTGCCTGTCGTACCATGGTATCTAGAAATTAAACCAATTTTGAGTGAGTGTTTGGAAGATATATTTTGTTATGGGTAAAAATAGACTGACCAGAAGTACAAACTCGAAAAAAATAGATTGCTTGAGAGCCGAAAAATAACCTTGGCCTTAGAGTTCACCTCAACCAAAGACCTCGACCTCGGATGTCGGCCTCGGTTACCAACTTTGGAGGTTATCCTCAGATACGTACCTCAGCATCGGGAACTAAGGTCACTTCGGATAAATACACTTAAAGTATATGAAGACAAGATATGATTAGCCTCTGAGATATTCGCCGAGGATCTCGGAAAATCAATCACAACACATCCAGAAGAAGATATCTTCTGTAATATGCAATCACCTTCCAAGAGGCATTACCATATACGTCACTACCTGCAAAAGGCTATAAATAAGAACTCTACCTACGGTGAAAGGTACGCAGAATCTCTAACCCAAAACTCTCGACACTAATAGACCCAGATTCCTAGACTAACTTTGGCATCGGAGGGTCCCCTGCTCTGTGCAGGTACTTGAAGGACTAGAAAGGGTGGACCAGATTTTTGCATCAACGGTTTGAAAACTGTTGATGTAGAAATTCGGTTAGCCTTCCCTAGACCTTTGTGTACTTGTACAAGGAATGGACAAAGGAGACCCTGGCTAATACAGGGGACACTTCGATGCTTACGTCAGGTATGGACTTCGAGTCTGGTCGAATGGAGAGTTTTGGGCTAAAGATTGTGCGTACATTTCACCATTGGAGGTGCTCCTATTTATGGATAAGGAGAGGCGGTGGCATAGGAGAGATCTCCCTATTTAGTAGGGATGAGTTATAGTAGGATTTGCATTCCATATACGTCGCGAGGATCTTCCCAGATTCTGGGTTGGGATCTCGGGCAGATCCGTATCCCGGTCGAACTCCTAGATCTTCAGCTGTGATTTTGGATAAAGGCGATCGGGATCAGGTCAGAACTAACAAAAGGTGGGTCGTGTCGACCTGGAGTTTTGCCGACCTAGAGATATACCAACCTGACTCTCTTGGCAAGTGGCTTTAGTGTTGGGCAGGTCGGTGGGTCTTCATCTCGTGCTCGGTGTCAGAGTAGGAGGTTGATCCTACAGTCGTGTCTGACCTGGCGAAGTGCGCAAGGTCCTGACCTAACCTTTTCTCATTGGTTGGTCTATTTTCCCTACAACAGTAAGCCTATAACACTCCGTACTTTTTAGTACTCGAGTGTTACTTAATAACCTAACATATTGAACGACTCATCTTCATTCTAACCTAAATCTGACGGTTGGAAGTAATCTTCATCTATGGATCAACTATCCACCCGTTGATTTTCAAGATGGACCCACACTTTCATCTATTTGGGGTCCCAATCATAAAGTCGTATACCATCACTTTTAAGACTTGAATCACAAGATGTAGCATCCGTCAGTCCAAAATGTTTGGTTAGCCAAAACCCCCATATGAACGTAATGGATTGTTCATTCAGTTCAACGTTGATTGTCACATTCTATATAACCAGTCCTCGAGACCTTAAATCACTAACAAAACCTTTGTATGAAAAGATCTGACCATCAGATCTTCAAGGATTGTTGGATGATATCATTTGAGTGCACACACCCGAACATTAGATTTGCCTAATCTTTGGCCTGATGGCCCAACAATTGTATACGAGACGTGTGGATGGAGCAGATTCCATTAAATATTACTGTGGACCCCACCGCATGTGCGTGTGCACCATTATGCAAGTGCAATCACTGTGCACCATATTAAAACAGCTTGGTCAAATTGGGTTGACCCGCAACCTTTTCGAAAAGAGAGAAATTCTCTCTTTCTTTCTTTCTTTCTTCCAACCGAAATGGAGGGCCCCACTGTTTGAATTTGGCCCACCAGTAGCTCACGGATTGATAATCCAAACTGTCCATCAGTACTGGAAGGTGAATCCGACTAGGACTATAGGCATTTCCACGTGAGTTGCAAACACATGGGTGAACAACTTCATCCGCAAATAGTGTTTTGTGCACATGATTTTGCTAAAAACGGAGATTCTGTTTCCCTGCCAATGAGCTGGCAATCTAGGTGGGATTGTTCCTTTCCATCTCAATCCTTCGTTTCGGCTTATCCTAGCCGCTCAACTTTAACAAGAGTTAAGGTTTCTTCTTCACACCTAAAGAAAATGCGGAAGGAATCTTTCCGTATTTTTCTCACTGGCTCAATCTCAAGCGTTTGCTACCATCTAGGAACCCTCAAAACCATCTCCCACGTCCAATCTAGAGATTTGTTCATGGCTATCACGAGTCCTCTTGGGAGATCTCGTCGACTCAAGATGAGCCGCCTGTGATTGAAAATCTCATGCACCATACAGATATCGGTGATATCTGTCACCAAAGTGGGCCTCACACTGATCAATGGTCCAATGCAGCCCATCCAGAAGTGATGGACAAAATGATTTGGCCATACATTAGAAGTTATCATTACCGGCCACTTCATCTTCCCCGTTGAGCCAAGAAACCCATCACCACGTGATGGATCCCATTTGTTGATCTATAACGATCATCGATTGTCCCATGGCACCGAAATATCATCCCTACGAGTTATTTAGAGCCATGCAATTAGATTGAGTCATGTTGACTTTCGCATCAGCAAGGATAATAGAAAGTTACACTAGATCGAGTGTGACTAATCTGCCAATTAGTTAGGATAAAAGTATCTAGTAATAGGCTAATGGAGCCCTATTTAAGACTCCTTTTTAGGGCAATCACTTGCCATAAATAGAAAGCCAGAGAGAAAGAGAGAGCGCCGTATATCCGTTGCCACACTAAGTCATTCAACTCGATTCGAGTTACGACGAGTCTGGCTTGACACAGAGGGTTGTTGGGCATAGCTAAAGAAGAGAGAAGAAAGGGGAGAAAGAAGAAAGAAAGAAGAGAAAAACATGGAGAGAGGAAGAGGGTGCGTGCTGGCTGTGACGCATTAACTCTGCTCGACTAGCCTGAGTCGTGGGTTGGGTCTAGTGTGTCTGGACTGAGGCTAGACTCAGTACGTGTCATCCCAGAGAGAAGGAAGAAGAAAGGAAAAGGAGAAAAGGGAAGAGAAGGAAGAAGACAATGAAGAGAGAGAGAGAGAGAGAGAGAGCAGGGGTGGTGCAGTTGCACCGTGATGTTACTCCGCCCACCAGGTTGCCGACTCGGTCAAGTGGAAGCTCCTGCTAGCCATGGTTGAAAGAAAGGAAAAGAGAAGGAAAGGAGATGAGGAGGAGAAGAACGAGAAGGAGAGGGAGTAGATTCGAGTTCGGGAACTTAACTCAGTCGTCCGAGTTGCAGACCGCTAACTCGCTGGTGCGAGTTGCTAGTCAGGTTTGATCCATTCTAGATTTTGGGAAGTCCAGGGAGGGAGAGAGAGAGAGAGAGAGAGAGAGAGAGAGAGAGAGAGGAAAGGAGAGGAAGAGAAAACCAATGAGGGAAAGAGAGAAGAGAGAGATAGATTGAATCATGGTTGCCGCTGAGTCAACTCGACTGAAATCCACCGAGTTGGTCTGAGTTGGGTGTGGGTCTAGCTGAGTCCAAACTCGTCTGGTCGGGAAGAGAGCGGAAAAAGAAAGAAGAAAGAAGAGAAGGAAAGAGAAAAGAGGAAGAGAGAGAGAGAGAGAGAGAGAGAGAGACTGAGTAGGTCGTCGCATCAACTTGACTTGACTCACCCAAGTCGTGGGTTGGGGCGGGTGTGTTTGAGCTGAGTCAGGATGGATCTGACAACCATCGTTGTGCCTTTTTCGGCTAGAAGGAAGATGAAGAGAGAGTCATCGGTCAGTTGACCTAGGATCGAATTTACTCGTTGGATATTGAGTTGGGCCACACAACTTCCGCTGAGGTTATGAATTTAAGGGCGTGCACTCCCTAGCAACACTAGTTAACTATTTAACTCGTAAGGTGATGACTTCTTCCCCCTTGAGCTTTCATTGTATATCTTCTCATGCTTGTGGATTGATTAAATGGACCAACTATTTAAAAAGTTCATTCTCTTATTTAGGATGAGCTGACTGTTTGAAATGCTCATCGCTATGCATGAATGAGCCGACTGTTTGAAAGACTCATTCTTTACTTTAGTGAGTTGACTGTTTGAAAGGCCCCCTATCTTAGTTGAACGGGTCAACTGTTTAAAAGTTCTGTTCCTTTACAAGTTAAATGAGTCAATTGTTTGAAAGACCCATTCTCTTTCCTGAATGAACCGACTGTTTGAAAGGTCTATTCTCTTAATTGAGATGAGCCGACTGTTTGAAAGGCTCACCCCCATGCATGAATGAGCCAACTGTTTGAAAGGCACATTCTTTGCTTAAGTGAGTTGACTGTTTAAAAGGCCCACTATCTTACTTGAGTGGGTTGACTATTTAAAAGACTCGTTCCTTTGCAAGTTGAATGAGTTGACTGTTTAAAAGACTCATTCTCTTGCTTGATGAACCGACTGTTTGAAAAGTTCATCCTCTTATTAGGAATGAGCCGACTGTTTGAAAGGCTCATTCCTATATATAAATGAGCCAACTGTTTGAAAAGCCCATTCTCTTGTATGAATGGACTGACTATTTGAAAGGTCCATTCATTTGACCAACTGAATGTGCATCCACAGTTGATGTGCATTTATGCATTCATGCATTTAAATAAGATCGCATTATGGAAAGTTTTGTATGTTTTCTGGTTTAAATTATGCTTAACTAATGCAGTGATGTGTAGTCTTGAAGGGAATTCACACTGAGCTATCCACTCATCCTTTGAATATATAACCGTACAGGTAGAGCAGATTGTCTAAATAACCAGGTGGATGAGGAGCAGGGTGCAAAGTTGTAACACCCTGAAAATCGGGGGTCGCGCATACGCTCAAACACCCTAGTTCCCGAGTGTCACTTATCACTGTTTTTCATTAATATGTATTTAATCTGGTTTAGTTGCGCAGTCTGGAACTTTCTAGAACATGAAGCATAATCATATAAGTCCACTGAAGTGAAGAGATTCAAAATATGTATATATACATGTCCAAAGAATAAGGGATCACACATGCGTCACCCATCAAAATCATAAAAATAATATCAAGTCCAAAAGAATAGGGCTGAGCTCTCAGCTCAGCGGTCCATCGACTCATCTATGGATCCGATCCGGCTCCGCCCATCAACTGAAAGTAGTACTCCTCCTTCTCATCCAGACTCACGCTGCCAGGCTCTTCCTGATCATCGCCACGTGCATCTATGGAAGCGTCTGGTTGGTGTTTTAAAACACCGTCCCAGAGTGGGGTGAGTGATTAACTCAGTGTGAACTATTAATCTTAGGTTACAACAGGCAACAGTTATAGCATAAACTTAATGAAAGCAAGCATTCATAAATACTAAGCTAATCTTGATAAATGCGTATGCATGATCAATGATATGATGCATGCCCTTGCCACAACGCTCCCTCAAGCGACTCCATCTAACAATCGCGTATGACAACACTCCCTCAGAGCGACCTCGACTGCCGAGTCGCCACCCTAACTAATGTGATGCAATGTAATGTGTTAGCCGAGTTCTTAATTAGATTCATTCATCCAGCAGATTGGGCAATCTGATTCACCCCACTGTCAATGTCCTCAACAGGTTGCGGTGCCGAGACCCCTCAACGCAGAGGCCAGGGTACCGCGGTCCGTGATCCCGTCGGGTTCCTCATCCTCGACAGCAAGCACACGAGGAGTGCCAAGAGCAAGGGATCTCTCACAGTCACTACGGGGAGGCGCAGTACCCCAGCGTATGCCGACAGCTCGGACACAGTATCCCATTCCACCATGCCCGGCTCACGAGACTGTGGACCAATTTACAGGTAGATTATCGATGGGCTGCAATGGTTATAGGGTGTCCCAGGTTCCATACATGAGTGATCAAACATGGTTAACAACAAGGTTTGTCAGACAGTAGGCTAGACCGTACAAGTCAGGCGAGCGTAAGACGAATGACCTCGGGTATAAGGGACCCATGTAGTCGAACTACAGCCACCCGCACACACCCACCCAAACCCATAGGTCTAGCCCTCGCGTAGTCCTACCAAAGGGACTACCGTCTCTCAACATGTTCCTGACCAATCCAAGAGGGTGAGGGAAATCCATAATATGCCACCATACGGGTTATCATTTGCATCACAGTATCATGTTAGCAACATCTCAACATACTAGTCAAATATTCTAAACAAGCATACTACATTATCATGAAACTAGTGCATGTGAGGTGTGTGGATTTGTGAGGAAGTTAAACACTTCCTACATACAAGGAATCACATGTACAAGAGTAATAGCCACTACGTACCATGAAGCAACACCATATGAGGGGGATCATTCAACAAGAGCATGTTATCATACATGTACTAAATCATGTAAGGGATAAGATTAACAACAAAAATGAGAGCAAATCATGCAATTCCATACGAAGTTAACGACCTACAATCCCTAGGGTCTCTCTAGATTTTCCAACACAACATCCAAGCAAACAAAATCATTAGATTCATACTATAATTGGTGTTAGGCCACCTAAGTATAATAGTCTGCACCTATAGATCGTTGGAGATTCAGAAAATGTCCTAGGAAAGAGGGCTTTTGAATCGATCGGCTGGAATCCCTAAAACAAGCTCTTGCATATTAGAGTTCCAAGCCAAACCCTTCTTAATACATGGATTTTCAAGAAGAATGGCTGAAAGACCTTACCTAGACGTCCCATGGCGATGGTTGAGACTAGGGCGAAAAGTTTCCTTTGGAGAATGGCTAGGGAGATAGGTTGTTGGAGATTTGAAGAGTTATGAGGGAGAGAGATGGATTGTTGGAAGAGTGGAGTTATGAGGGAGAGAGATGGATTGTTGGAAGAGTGGAGTTATGAGGGAGAGGGAGCTTGTTGTTGGAGAATGGAGAAGGGTTATGACAAAGAGGGCCTTAGGGCTTTATTCTCTAGACTTGGCCCCTTTGGCCCCAATCTTCCACAATTTCCAAAATATACCTATGGGACTCCTATTGGTGTTGGGGTGGCCCTAACACCTCCCTAGCCACCAAATTCAGCATGTAGGTGCCTTATAACCCGACTAGGGTTCATGCAAAAATTGAGGACGAACGGATGAACAGATATATGATTGAGAAGGCGTTTCTGACCCTTAAATGGCCCTGTGGGGATCGATCTGGTGATTGAAGCAGTTCTGGCGGCCCTTTGGCCATGAAACTTGTAGGGTAGATGCTCCATGGCCCGATGAAGGGCCACACAAAATTTGGGAACGATCGGATGTGGGGTTTGGTCGTACGGGTCTGATTTGCGATCAACGATCACCGTTCCACGATCAGGTCCCAGATTTGGTGGACGGGTGTAGAAAAATATATTAAGCCGTCACCGCCAATTTGAACGAAATCCAATGGCTAAAACACCAGATATCTCGGCTTCAATTGCAAGTGCTAAATTCTAATACTGGCATTGGTGGGGTGCACTCAGCTAGTGCCAAATCCTAGTTCTGGGTGTCCACTGGGTCCATAGTCCGCGATGGACCACAAGCCCAGTGAGATTTATGATTTTCTAGACTTTCAAAATTTTCTGACCCTCCTCGGTAGTTGGGTGGCCCACACGGGCTGTCGTTAAGTGTAACTAGTCATCCGGCTTGGCGAGCCACACCAGGTCCCATCATGACTAGCCTGGTCATTCTAATGGGCTAATTTTAGGTTAATTAACTTGTGGTACCTCACCCGGAGCAGTTTAAACGGATGGTCCTGCGGCAAATCCGACGTGGATGCCTCAAGATACTGTGCTGGTTGGATGGGACGTTACAAAAGTCTACATAAGAGATGATGCATGATCTTGCAATTCAAGACTAGTTTAAATTTTATTTTAATTCATGTATCAAATTGTTTATTTCATGTATTTGTAGTATTGAGACATTGGTTTGTATAAGCTTTTGGGCAGCCACTTGGGTATTTGAATGTTATATGTGGACTTCCATTTATGTTTGATTTGTCTCTCTTCCGCTAAACTGTGAACTCTGGATATATATATAAATATATATATATATATATATATATATATATATATATATATATATATATATATATATATATATATACACACACGTGAAATTTGGCTATGTTTAAAGGTTAACACTCGAGTTTTTGAAAAACGAGTCGTATACTCTGGTTTCGAAAACCGGGGCGTTATAAAGCCCCCCTTACTTTCGAGTCCACGTATTGGGCTTAATAAGTAGGCCTGTCAAGGTTAGGTCAAATCATCACGTGTTTCAGTCATCGAGTTAACTTTTTCATTAACTGTTGGATAAGACGGCATATGCAAGAATCGGGGTGTATCTGTAATCATGATATGGTGTGCCCGTGGGATTACACACTGCTCGAGGTCACGTGCGCTGGGATTGTACGTTGCTCATGGGATTGCACGTTGCTCGAGGTCACGTGCTCGACTCCTGGCCTATGCAGTGTTGATGCATGACGCTATTTAAAGAGGCAGGACGGTCGGCAAGTAGGGACGCTCCACGTGTTCGATTGTGGGCATTAAGGAGCCGTTTTTGGCTACACATTAAATGCGAGCATTGAGTGCCCATATGGGCGAGCTACTGTTATGGGTAAAAATGAACTAACCAGATGTAAAGACTCGAAGACTATGGATTGCTTAAGAGTCGAAAAATAACATCGACCTCGGAGTTCACCTCGACCTCGGAGGTTTGCCTCAGTTACCAACTTTGGAGGTCATCCTCAGATACCGACCTCGGCCTCGGGAACCAAGGTCGGCCTCAGAATACAAATATACTTAAAGTATATTAAGATAGGATAAGATTATCCTTCGAGATATTCGCCAAGGATCTCGAGAAATCAATCACGATATGTCTGGAAGAAGATATCTTCCGTAATACACAATCATCATCTAAGAGGCATTGCCATATACGCCACCACCCACAAAAGGCTATAAATAAGGACTCCACTTATGGTGAAAGGTACACAGAATCTCTGACCTAAAACTCTCGATACTACTAGACCTAGATTCCTAGCCTAACTTTAGTATCTGAAGGTCACCTGCTCTGTGCAGGTACTCAAAGGTCTAAAAAGGGTAGACCAGATTTTTGCATTAACAATAGTTAAACTACTTTTCAATGCATCAAGTAAATGTACTTTGTTTTAGAATTAAGATCGATGTAAGGGATGTAATAAGAATTCAGATTAAATCAATAAAGTGATGATATTTATTCTTCGACTTTTCCTTTGTTATTATTGAATATAGATATATCCAATATCTGATACTTGTGTATGCTCGAAATAGAAGGCATTGATTTCAGTGAGATCTTTAAGTATCTATCAGATTTATGTTGACGTACTGGTTGCCCAAAACAACCCGAAACTGGAACAAATGAATGTAAAAACTGATTTCTTACATAGGAAGTTGGGAGAGCAGATATACATAAAGTAACCAGAGGGTTTGAAGAATGGGAGTCAAAGAATAAGGTTTGCAAGTTGAGGAGGTCGTTGTATGGCCTAAAAGAAATCACCTAGGCAGTGACATGAGAAATTTAATATTTTCATGGTGAGTCAACCATTTTCCAGGAGTGAATATAATCATTGTGTTTACTTCAAGACACTGAATGATTGAGAATTCATCTTATTAGTATTATATGTTAATGATATGCTCATTGTTAGTCATAACATGTCTAAGATCAATAAATTAAAGACTCAATTATATGTACATTCGAAATAAAAAGATCTGGACGTTGTAAAGAGAATTCTCGGCATTGATATACACAGAGATTGGGAGATGAACAAGTGATAGTTATCTCAGGCTGAGTACCTTGAGAAGTTATTAGTGAAGTTTAGGATGGACAAAGCTAAACCAGTTATCACACCTAATGTTACTCACTTTCAGCTTTCTTCAGAGTAATGTCTCATTACAGATGAAGAAAATCAGTTTATGCCTCATGTGTCATATTTGAGTTCGGTTGGCAATTTGATGTATTTCATGGTCTCTACGAGACCAGATTTTCATATGCAGTTGGTGTTGTGAGTAAATGCATGTCAAACCCTGATAAGTAACATTGAGAGGCAATGAAATGACTACTACGACATCTACAAGGTACAATGGACTATGTCTTGTCATTCGAAAAATTGGAGGAAAACTAATAGGCTATGTTAATTCGGATTACGCAGGGAATGTGGACAATAAAAGGTCGACTTCCGGTTACTCGTTTGTACTAGTGGGTGAAGCAATCAATTAGATGTCAAAGCTTCAATTGTGATTACTTTTTCCATAACCAAAGTTGAGTATATGAAAGTGATGGAGGCTTTTAAGGAAGGTGTTTAGTCGCATGGAATGATGAATGAGTTGGGGCTTCAGCAAGAGGTCGTGCGGTTAATTGTGGTAGCGAAAGCACAATCAACTTGACAAAGAATTTGGTTTACCATTCTAGAACTAAACATATTGATGTTCGTCATCATTTTATTTGGTAGGTGCTTGAGGAAGGTGGTGTTACTCTCGAGAAGACCCATACGAGCATGAATCCAGTGTATCTGCTTACAAATGTGATTCCCGTAAAGAAGTTTAAGTTTTACTCAACTTCTCTGGGTTTGGCAAAGGTTTGATGAAGACGAGTGTGCACAAAAAGAGGCGACAATGGTGAATCTATGATAAAAGTGATTAGAGATGGAGCTTGGAGCTATGGTTATGATGATTGAGGCCATGGTGGAGATTGTTGTCTCATATTTTTAATCTATGCAAAAAATAAGGGATCGATTGATCGACCAGACTCGTCGATCGGTCAAGTGAGCCCAAGATTTTACAGATTAGTTTCTGGACAGTCTCGATCAATTAAACTGTTGGGTCGATCAATTGACAGAATTCAAAAAATATTTGTAAACTCTTTGGATACTTTTCAACATGTTCGATCGCTCAAACATGTGGTACTCAATCGATGTGGATCGATTGATGCTTAGATCAACGACGCATGCGGTTTTGTGTAATTTCGTGAATTGTTTCCTATTTCGGTTGTAACACTATAAATATGAGTGTAATGCGGGATTATGGTATGATTAAGAGGCTTAAACGTTTCTTAGACGGTTTTAAAGGGATGTTAGGGTTTTCTGAAGGGTTTCGCATCTATAAGTATGGTTTAACTCCTGTAATTCATTATTCATAGTGGATTTTGCTCTCTCTTTGTGTCGTGGTTTTTTTCCACAAGAATTTTTTACGTAAAATTCATGTGTTCATATGCATACTTTGTTATGTTTGTCTTTTGCTTGTTTGATTCGAATTTGGGATTTATTTTCGTGGTCCCCTAACACTAAGGGGGTGTTGGTGTAAGGAATTAGATGGTATTAAGTGGGATGGAACTTTAAATCCCTTGGTTTAAAAAATCATCCATGTTTGGTTCATCATAGGTTTCTAACATTGGGTCCTGTGCATGGAGTATGGAGGGTTAAGGAAGGCTTTCTGCAATTCAACCAGGATTTGTGAAATCCATGGGATTTCCTCCTAAAAGCATGAGTTAGGAAGTTCTTACGCTGGGAAGGGAGGTGGAGCCCACCTTGATATTTGTGAGGAATCCACCCCATCCATCTATTTTACAAGATCATTTTAGGGTAAGCGACCAAAAATGAGGTGTATTTAAAACTCAAGTGGGCCACACAAGATAAAACAGTGAGGATTGAGTGACCACCATTGAAACATTCATATGGCCACAAAAGTTTTGTATCACAATAAAGTTTTCTATGTTGTCAGTTCATCCCCGCAGGAATGAACTTATAAACGGTTGGGCTCACATATAAACATCAAGGTGGAGCTTGGGAAGGTTTCAACGGTAGGAAATTCTTTCCCAACTCTTTCCTCTCGTATGACCCACTTGAGTTTTGGATTTGCTTAACTTTTGGTAGCATGACCTAAAATGATCTCACAAAATGGATGGATGGGGTGGATTACTCACAAACATCAGTGGGCCCCACCTTACTTCTCAATGTAGTCTTCAAACACGATTTTCGAGATTGGTAGTTGTTTTCCATGTACAACCAAACACTGCACGAATCAAACATTTATTTAAATCCTACATCCTACATGATCCAAACACCAAAGTGAATAGCTCACTCCCATGACATTAAGATACAATCCACCGACAAATGCATTTATTGCAAAAAAATATTCCATCCCACTTAATACCATCTAATTCTATACGCCAAACACCCCTTAAAAAACATCTTCACTATCTAAACTGTAGGACTCATTGTGGATATTTCTAAATCTTAGAATCAGCTTTGTTAACACAATGATAAGTATAACCAACTGGTTCTTGGGAGATTATTGAATTAGAATAGCTGGCTGTTAAGAGATTTTTTTTTCCCTATACCTGCTTACATTTTACTTAATTAGCCAAAACAAGCTTACTTTTCAAGACCCTGCCATTTAGAAATACATTCCAAAAAAAAATGTTGTGTCGACTTTAACTACCATAAGCAGTAATGACCCATTGGCCTCTATTTGAAGGTCCACTGTTGAAACAGTCACAGGGCTTACTGTTATATTTCTGAGAAATCCGTATATTGATCAGTTTTGCTGGCTCATTGCAGATCGAAAATTCAAGTGAGTAACATGGCACGAAACGATGAATATTGAATGGCCATGGCTGAAATACTAGTCTACTGTAATGCTTATCATAGATCCACCATTTTAAGGGATTAGTGTAAAAATGAGGCTGATCAAAATTGAAGTGAGCCACGTGACAGGAAACAGTGGGTCAAAACCAAGCTAGACCGTAACAGTGAATTCATTACTTTGAAAATAAAAGAGAAATTTACGACTGTGGACCCCACCTTTTATCTAGCGGTTTTTTTGAAGCAATACAAACTTAGAGTACCCAGTTAGACCTCATCGTACGGAGTCGGGATTTCAGGACGAAAATACCCTCCTTCTCACGGAAACCGAATCGGTACTCCCCTGCCACCAACTAACGGCGGATGGTCGGTGGACTGTGGGCCACACCATGATGTATGCTTTTCATCCATGCCGTCCATATATTTTAACAGATGATTTTATGGTATGAGACCGAAAATGAGGTTATTCCAATCTCAACTGGACCACATCACAGGAAAAACTGTTGAATGAACGTCTACTATTAGAAACCATTAGGAGGCCATAAAAGTTTCGGATGAAGCCGATTTTTGGTTTTACCTTCATCTAGGTCTGTATGAACTAATCAATAGATTAGATGTGAAATAAACAGTTCATTGGGCATTAGGAGAATTTTAATTGTCAATATCAATCAATATTATCTTCTTGTGGTGTGGTCCACCTGAGATTTATATCCCTCTCATTTTCTGGAATAAACTCTAAAATGAACTGTAAAAATGGATGAACGGAATGATGAAACACATACATCATGTTGGGGCTCACAGAACACCGACCACAGCCATTGGATGGTGGCAGGGTGAGTAACCAATCCGTTTCGGTTTAACATGTTGTTACTCGGCCTTCATACATTGCTTTCACTCCCTTAACGAAAAAAACCTCCTCAAAATAACAGTATTTCACTCCCTTTCAACCATAAATCGACGTACGGAGGTTATTTTTTTCATTTTTCTCATCGAATTCTCCGTGAATCATGTTGATATCATCATTCTACATTTGCCATTTTTCATCTTGGATAGGGTTACGTGAAATCCCATGAAGTGGCTGGACTTGCAATCCTTGAAAATGTTTAAAATATTCCCTCACTCCAAAGCACCTCTCTTCAACCTACATTTGACTTATACTACGGTAGTTGGTGGTACAGATATTTTTAAGAAAAATGTTTAGCTCGTACAATTGCATTGCATGCGAAGTTCGGTCAATTCTATGTGTTAGGCTTACTCAAATTCATGCGTTAGGCTTAGTTAATTTTATGCGTTGATCGGTCAAATCCATGTGAAACTCACTCAATTCCATTTGAAGCTCACTTAATTCCATGTTAGGGCTCACTTGATCTCATGCTATGCTCACTGAATTTCATGTTTACGCTGCGCAATTTTATGCTAGGACCGCTCAATTTAATGTTTGCCCAACTTAATTTCATGGTAGATAAGATAAAGTCAATTTAATGTTTGCCTTAATAAATTTCGTGCTAGGATCACTCAATCTAATGTTTGCGCGGCTTAATTTCATGGTAGATAAGATAAGGTCAATTTAATATTTACCTTGATAAATTTCATGCGATCACTCAATTTAATGTTTGCCCAGCTTAATTTCATGGTAGATAAGATAATGTCAATTTAATGTTTGCCCAACGTAATTTCATGGTAGACAATTTAATGTTTGCCTCAATCAATTTCACAGTATGATCGCTCAATTTCATGGTAAATAAGGTCAATTTAATGTTTGTCTCGATAAATTTCATGCTAGGATAGCATAATTTAATGTTTGCCTAGCTCAATATCATGTTAGGATAGCATAATTTAATGTTTTCCTAGCTCGATATCATGCTATGCTCGCTCGATTTAATTTTCGCCTCGCCCAATATCATGCTATGTCTGCTTGATTTAATGTTTGGCCCGCTGAATATCATGCTATGTTTGCTCGATTTAATATTTGTCCTGTTGAATATCATACTACGCTTGCTCGATTTAATGTTTGCCCAGCTCAATATCATGTTATGCTCGCTTGAAATATTATTTGCCCCGCTAATTTTCATATTTGCCCCGCTGATATTCTAATTTGCCCCGCTGATTTTCATGTTTACCCAGCTGAATTTCTAGTTTGCCCTGCTGTATTGCATGTTTCCCCCGCGCTAAAATTTCATACTTCCCTCGATTAATTCCTAGTTTGCGTTGATCAAATTCCACGCGTTCCTTGCTCAATGTAATGATAGTTAATGTCACAAAATTAGATGAGCACATATGAAATCATTCGCTTCGTGGAATGCCTAATCCGTATGAGCTCTAGTTGTTTATTTCATAGTAGCTCAGTGAATTTACTGATGGACTTATTTGATGGTAGCTAAGGTCAATTTAATGCAAGTCGATGCACATGTGTTAGGCTTAATCAATTTCATGCGTCAGGCTTATTGAATTTTATGCGTTGATGGGGATTACATGCACTCGATTAAATGTTTGCTTGCATAACTTAATTTATAGTTTGTCCTACTCGATTTTTTTATGCTATAGTCGCTGAATTTCATGTTTGGCTTGCTCAATTTAATGTTTGCCCTACTGAATTTCATGCTTAACCCCCCCCCCCTTGCTAAATTTCATATTTACCCTGCTCAATTTGTATGTTGTCTCGCGCATTTTTCCAGCTTACTCCTTATTTCCTTAAGATTTGTATCATTCTCATCTATAAGGGAAAACGAGTTTTCAGTCTTCTATTAGTTAATTGAGTTTGGAATTATGGCAAGCTTCCGTTGTTTAACGTTTTATTGATAATTTGTCATTGTATTGATTTCCAGATTATGGCTACGAGAATCATCTGTTGCTATGGCGGGGAGTTAGAATGGGAAAACAAGCAATAGATGCACAAGAGTGGAAGTACAAAAACTATTTCGCTAGATATCGATACTACGTACGAGGAACTTCTATCCAGAATGTACAGGATTATTAAGAGTACACCAACAGATTGTGATGTTCGGATGAAATTTTTGTATCCCTGCTCCAATAAATCAATCCCTCCAACCGTACTCGAGGACGACGATGACGTGAAAGAGTTCCTAGCAACACAGTTGGAGCATTCGAAAAAGTTCATCCCTTTGGTCATCGAGACAATCCAACACATAAATATGACAACACACGTTGACAGTGTGGCAGAAGAGCATGGCGTGGAATTTCAATATAAGCCAAATCCATTACAAGTAGGAGGAACAAATGATCGACTCCCCAAGCCGCCCCAAACATCAAGATTTGTGAGTGCCCAAGTCAACGATGCACGTGACCTTGACCTCATTTGTGATTACATGGCACCGCCTCTAGCAATAACAGCAGATCTGCCGTCATCATCCACAGCCCGAAGATACATCAATCCTGAAAACGACATCCCGCATCCAGACATTCCCGAAACATCAAACTTCAACACCCGTCAAGTTCCCGTACTGTTTGATGATCTGCATTCACCAATGCAGCAATGCTGGATATATACGTATTCGTTAAGTGAATCGATCGAGATAGGCGAAGGGCAAACATTCAAGGATAAGAGTCGGTGCCAACATGTTTTGAGCCTATTTGCCCTTCAAAATAAATTCCAGTACAAGGTACTGTACTCAAATTCCCGGAGATTTAGTCGTATGCTTCGATGATAGATGTAAATGGAGGGTTCATGCATCACGCGTTGGTGATTCGGGGGTTTTCAAGATACGGACTGATACGAGAAATCACACATGTGGCATGTCATGGATGAAGGAGTCACCGGCAAGCAAGCAGTAAGTTAGCATGTGATTTAGTTGTTAGCCGCATCGAGCAACGCCTGAGGTTGAGGCCACGTGATATTATCTTCGCCATGCAAGAGAAGTATAATATTGTTATCAGTTATAAGAAGGCATGGGCAGCCAGGGAGCTTGCAATCAATCAGGTGATGGGGTCTTATGAAGACTCCTACAATCAACTCCCCTTGTATTTGCATGAGTTGAGGACGGTCAACCCGGGGACAGTGACTGCCCTGCGTGTTAACAAAGAGACTTTCAGGTTTGAAAGATGTTTTGTTGCGCTCGGACAATGTATTAGAAGTTTTCAGAAATCATTGCGGAGGGTATTAGCCATTGACGGGACACACTTAAAGGGCAAATACAAGGGTGTTCTATTCATCGCCATGGCCTTAGATGGGGACAACCATATATTTCCAGTTGCATTTGGCATCGAAAAATCGGAGAACGGTAGCAGTTGGAATTGATTCCTTACTTACCTTAGCGATGCGATAGGGTCTTTGGAGGATCTTATTATTATATCTGATCGACATAAAGGTTTACTGAAAGAGGTTCCCCAAGTCTTCCCGTGTGCAATTCATGGCTACTGCGCGTATCATATCTACAGAAACTTGGTGGACACCTTTAAAGACAAGTCATTGGAGATGTACTTCTGGCGGGCAGTGAAGACATGTAGGGTGGCTGAATTTGAAAAATTAATGCATGATATCGAAATATCCAACCCCGCAGTACATGCATGGCTGACAGAAATCGGATACGAGATATAGGCATCTTCGCACTTTCCAGGAAAAATATTCAACTTGGTTACTACAAATATTTCCGAGTGTGTTAATGCCCTCTTCAAAGAAGCACGCAAATACCCAGTTACGAAATTGATTGAAGGGGTTAGATTAAAGATACAAGAATTGCTTTATAAGAGGAGAGAATCTGCGGCATCGTTTGTAGGGCCATTGACATCATGGGCGGAGCAACAGTTAAAGGATCTTATGCAGAAGGCGCGAGATGTTCGCTGTTATCCTATTTCTCGAGATGAGTACTATGTTGTGGGAGATTATAATGATACCGTCAAGCTCAGTGAGTGTTCGTGTACATGTCGCGAGTTTGGCGTGAAGGGGTATCTTGTATGCATGTCCTGTCAGCATGTATAACTACAATCTCCCTCATTACTCATACTGTTCCCCATTCTACACGGTGCAAAATTACATAGCTACGTATAACGAACCGGTGTACCCAGTACGTGACAAGAGTGAGTAGGAAGAAATTTCAATGGGCTTCAAGGAGTATTGTGCGCAAATTAAACCTCCAGGACAAGGAGGTCTACTGGAAGACCCAAAAAGCTTAGAATTCCATTGCGTGGAGAGGAATCAAAAACAATAAAGTGTGGGCGATGTAAACAAACTGGGCATAATCGCCGGAAGTGCAAGTTTCTCATTCCTGAAAAATAGCATACTTTGTAATTTATTTAGTGTTTTGATGTATAACATACTTTGTAATCTTCGTGGATGATTAATGAACTTTCTATCTTGTCCCACTGTATTTTCTGTTTGTCCCGCTATAGGATGCCGATTAGGAAAATGCAAATGGAAATCAATGCAAGGCAATTGCATTGATACTATAATGAGTAAAAGCTCAAATATGCTTGATAGACAAGAACTTCAGTGGCATAAAAGGGAAACTCGACTCACTCATTTTCATGTTTGCCTCGCTCGATTTCTACGTTTGCTGAAAAAGGAAATAACCTTCAGCATGCCAAATAGCAACTACATTGTACACTGACAATGATAACAAGGACTGGAAAGACAAAAGATCCCATGGTTGTTGAGGGTCAAATATTGCATATCAGACCCCAATTATTGCCTGGACTTACGAATATGATACTGTTTAATGGCCCATTTAATCGTATTTGTGATGCCGAGCGTATCTACGAGCCTAGATCGAAATAAGATGCTAAAAGATGAGATTTAATACTCTGGCATCACCAATGCATTGGACAAGACCTCATGGGATCAATATCAAAGATTCACACACCAAAGATCAGAGGAATTCCAGCCACTCTTTTCAAACGGGCCCGAAAATTAGCCAGAATGCAAGATCACAGGGTTCCCACCATCTGTTCGGCTTGAGACTTCATACATGGCCTGAGGACTATAAATTAACCGTACACGTCAATTTTCAGCCATTGAACAACTGTGGAAGGCCAACGGCCATATCAGCCCCTTAACTCAATAAGTGGGGCCCACCTGGGTTCTGGATATGCTTCAACTTTGGTTTCAAACCCTTAAATGGAGTCATAAAATGAATGGATGGCACGGATTTTTGATATAATCGCAGTGGACCGCACATGTATAGCATGTCATAAACCACATGTGCACTGGCCGTGTACCGAACCGGCTGCAACAGTCAAAGTCGGTGTTGACCGACTCCTCAAGCTCAAAACGGAAATTCCTGTTTCTGTTTGCGAAAACGAAAGAACGGAGAAGCTGCGGTTGGGTTTGTGGGCCACCACCGTGTTTCAAAAGACCAATCCGGACCGTCCATCGGTTTCCCATGAAGCGGCTTATCTCTGCCTAGGTGGCAGAATTGCAAAAGGTTGAGAAGAACGAAATCCAACCGTTCAAACGTAAGGCGAACAGTGAGAAGATATAGTACAATGGGCCACACAAAACTCGAAACAAACTCGTCCTTCCTGACCAGTTTTCGACGTGCTTTCAATGGAAGGAGTGGATTTTGCATACAATTGACAAAGTGGGCCCCACCGTCAGTGCTGATCAAACGGAGGAGGCTCTGCTCCACATCGGACGTTGTCCGGCTGTTGCGATATGTTCTGCGTCCTTGGAGGCAATCAGACGGCTGATCTAAACCGTCCATCGTGTAGGGGGTTCAAAAAACTCCCAGGAGACGTTGATCTTTTGGAGAAAGCGAACGGATAGAAGGTAAGTTGGGAGACTTCAATCTGGACTGCGCGAAAGTGTTGCGGTTTTCCTACGCACGTGGCCCTTGCTGCGTAATCAATTCCACCGCCCCTGGCAGCTATAAAGCAGGGAGAGAGAGGACGTGAATGGGTATCTCTGGGAGGACGTCTGCACAAGGAGAGAGTTGGAGTTTCTTTTCTTTTGTTTTCTTATTTTCTTTATTTTGTTTTTAGCTTTAGTCTAACCATGTTTATGGCTAGCTAATCCTCCTAGCTAGGGCTAGGAGGTGAAGCTTGTGGGTTATGGGATGTTCTATGGTTTGGATTCATGTTTTTGAAGTGATTTTGATTTAGTTTTATTTTAAGGATGTTTACAGTCTTTAATGGTTTATTGTGACTTATATTACCAGTAGATCTGCGATGGCTTGAGTGTTTCCTTTCCCTTTCTTGTGATTATGAAGCCAGGACACCCTGTTGTTCACCATCGCCCTTGGACATGGTGGGATGACGGAACTCTTCCTGAGATTCATGCATCACTCAGATTGGCTTTTGAATGGTTTAATTCTGTTGTTTGCTTTGTCTCATAGGCATGGTTTTGTGATGGAATCCATTCTAATTTACACCCGTCTGATCTCTTGAAAACTAGATCAAAAGAAGTTCAGAATTGATTTTCAGGTTATATTTTCCAACTGGATGAAGATGGGACTCGAATTCCAGTTGAGTTCACGAATCGACCGTAGATCTCCCTGATCTCTACAAGTGGATCTTCTGAATCCCTAGTTTCCTTCCTTTGAATTCTTTATAATTAAGTTCATTTATTCCAACATTATTACTCATATTCACTCAATTTAGATACATCTTATTTCAGTTCTAATTCTAGTTAGTTTCAGAATACGTACAGGTTTCAGTCCCTGTGGATTCGACCTCGGTCTTACCGAGTTTATTACTACATCACAACCTTATACTTGGGGAGTGAACAATGGCACTTAAATAAATCCACTGACACCACCATCAGTTTGCCCCACTCATATTTCAATTTGCCCCACTGTTTTTCTAGTTTGCCTCGCTGTTTTTTGTTAGTTTGCCCCGCTGTTTTTCCTAGTTTGCCCCGCTGTTTTTCTAGTTTGCCCCACCCATATCAAAATCCCTCACTGTTTTTCTAGTTGCTCCGCTGATGATATTTCAGTTTGCCTCACTGTTTTCTAGTTTGCTCCGCTGATATTTCAGTTTTGCCTCGCTATTTTTCTAGTTTGCCCCGCTGATATTTCAGTTTGCCTCGCTGTTTTTCTAGTTTGCCCCGCTGTTTTTCTAGTTTGCCTTTTTCTTTTCATGGTTGCCTAACCCATTTTCATGCTTGGGATGAGGAATGACAGAATCAATCTGAGATGCATGATGAAGGAGACTGAGAGTGATAAAATGAGAACATCCATACAGTACTGCACATCATAAACCAAAGTGAAAACACTTTCACTGATAATCTGAGCTAGTACATTGTTCCCATACATACCTAACCAAGTGAAAAACATAAAGAGAAATTGACAACTATACGACCAGTATATGGCCCACAACCTTTTTAAGCCCATTTCTTTTTTGTTGCCAAGAATACTCCCCAGGTGTACAAACGCCCTTGTCCATGACGAAAATGTCCCGGCTCTAAAACAGACGTCCCTTTCAATGTTGCCATACCCATCTCCACTGAAAATCTGATTACTTCTTATCTCCTTTCCCTGCTCCTTCATCCTATCCGACCAGATCTTATTCTCCGATTACTTCTTCCCCTCTGTGACTGTCCACCTAAACAGAAAAACTCTCTTTTCTTAACTTTTTATTTCCCCTTTGTCCGGTCGAGATTACAGACCCCACCGAGTTATTGATGAAGACCGTGAACTGACCTCAAGTGACCGTGAACTGAGTTAAAATGACCGTGAACTGACTTAAAATTAGAAAAACAGTGGGCAATTCCATGCATTTCACGGATAATTCCTCTCATTTCACGGTCAATTCTATGCATTGCAAGACAATCCCTTCAATTCACAGAAGTTGTGAAAATGGAAAACAGTCAGAGTCGACCGGGTCTTACCCAGTCGACCCGAACTCTCTGGACAAATTACCTGGTCGACCGGGTTGTGACCCAGTCGACCCCATTTATGTAAAATTTACTTAAATGGGGTCGACCGGTAACTACCCGGTCGACGGATAACTGTCCAGAGAGTTGGGGTCGACCGGGTCCTGCTGTCCCGTTCCCAAAAAAACCCTTTTCTTTTATTCTATTCCATTGCTCCCCATTTTCGTTTCCTCTTCCGGCCAAAACCGTTTATTTTCTCTTCTTTCACCATTCCGGAAACGGAATCTTTCCATCCCTCTATTGTGGAAGATTAGCAACACCCCATGGCCAAGAAGCGTGACGCACAGGATGGAGCGGAACAACAGTTTAATCGTCGCTCCAAGAGAAGGGAAGACATTGAATGCTTAACTGCAGCGGGAGCGGCTACGCTGACTACGAGATTGAGACCTCGCTCAGGTCCTTCCACGTCTCGGGTCAGACTGTCAACAAGACGCAGCAAGGGAGTAGATGCACAACTAGCCATTGATTTGAGCAGATTCGCCGAACGCAAGTTAACCTTTGAGAGGTATGTAGAGAAAGACCTGTTCGTCGATACAACAGAGCTCAAGTGGCTTGCAAAGGGGGTGGAATCCATCTTCACACCCTACAACAATGCCGACGCCGAGACGGTGCGCCATTTCTATGCTTCAATTCAGAATCCAAATCTACAGTCATGACCTTCGACGTAGCAATCGGTAATTCCTTGATAACATTTAAACCTGATAACATTTAAAGTGTCTGACATTGAGAGGATTTGGGGGGTGCCATGTGAGACAGTGATTGTTCCATATAAGGATGCGAAGAGGTCTAGGTATAGGGACGAGAGGACTGTTTTTGTTTGTGGCGAACTTAAGCATTGGGTCATAGGTGATAACTGTTTGGAGTCAACAAGGATGCTTCCGGTTTACAGGTTCCTTCACCTTATCTTCACGTACAATCTGTATCCTAGATCGGGAAATCATACAAAAGTAACACAGTATATGTTGGAGGTTTTGTATTTAGTAGGTACGGGCGTGAAAGTTTGCTACCCGTCTATTGTAATGCATCACATCTTGAATGCCGCCACACACCAAAACCAATCTATCCTTACCCTTCGGTCGGTTGATTTGTAAGATGGCCAAAGATTGTGGGTTTGGTTTCATTCCTCACTGCGCCTTTAGAGTTGCAAATTTTATTGACGAGAATACTATTAAAAGAATGAAATTGATTCAGCAAGAAGATGTTGAAAGAGGAGAAGAGTCAAAGGAAGGAGAAGAAGAAGAGGAGGAAGAAGAGGAGGAGGAGGAAGATAATGACGAAGACATTGATGAAGATTTGTGGCCCCCCCACGTATACATGAGCGCTTCAGCCGAGTGGAAGAGGAACTGGCCTCTGTTCGGTCAGAAATAACTGATATGAGGGCAAAAATGAAGACTCAAGGACCGAACAGGAGCAATGGAATGAGAAGATCTTTCGCATCTTGAAGGATCTGTTATGCTGTGTTCAAAAGGATGAAGCAACACCGCACCGAATTGATTCACAAACTGGATGATTGATATCCGTGATCCAGTAGACCACTTCTTCAAATCCTTGAAGAAGCGGGAGCTAAAGCGCATACAGATCCATCAACATTTGTTTTTGTTTTGTGTGTTTGGAGCGGTGTTAGCAATTGTGGAACACTAGTTTTTTTTTTTGGTTTGTTTGGTTTTGAGGATTTGCCTGACTGCTAATTTTTGTATTGTTTATCAGGTTTGGTGAACCCCACCTTTTATCCGTTGGATATTCTTGAAACAATACAAACTTAACATACGCAGTTGCAATGGTTAGGAAACTGACGTGACATTCATTGTGAGTGCATTAAGGCTTTTCAAGTACTAAAAAAATAAAAAAATCAGCAGAAACCCGAAATCCATTATTGAAGTAAGTTTTTTGTCAAAATTGAGCAAACATATATTGTTAAAATCATGCATCCCCAATCCCTCAAATCTTCAATCCAGTTTATGAAACTAGTTAAATTCATTTTTAAGACTGATTGGATACCTCATCCCTTTCTTCAAATTCACTCTTCCTCCATGTTCCTTAAATTTCCAAGTTTAGTCCCATTGTTTAATACACTAATATCATTATGGTTGATATCATGGACCAACCGATTCAAAGCCATGCTGAAACTGAAAGATATTGGACCAGCCACTTTCTAGTAGCAATGCATGGTTGGGTTTTGTAACTGAAAATGACCAATCCTAAGGGCATTGAATCCATTACTCAATGCAACTTCAGTACTGAATCTATTATCAACATGTTTATGGTTCATCACTTGCAGGTATTAATAGTTCCTGTGCTTGCATTGCCTGCTGCTCTATGGCCTTAATTGTGAGATGACAAGATAAAATTAAGTCACAAGTATCCATTAAAAGTTCTTAATATTTTACTTGTAATGTAGAGATTTCCAACTTTAATCACATGTTTTAATATTTGAGGCATGAGGAAGATCTGAAATGCCCATAATGCAGTCAGATTAAATTCAGATTATGATAGAGATTTAGAGGCGATACCTTGGCAGATTTAAAGAGTGAATTGAAAGTACTTCAGACAGGGGTGGATGTGCATGAACAGCGAATTTTATATCCTGTTGGGACATGAAAACAAAAATCAATTTAAGAAACAAGGACATGCATTAACAAAATCAATAATGAAGAGAAATGGTTCCTATGTGTATTGCGAATTGCAAGAATCTGTAATTTTTTATTTTTCTGAAAGAAGTGTCACAATTGCAAGAATCTGAAATTTCCTAAAACTCAAGCCATAATACGAGTTCTCCAATAGATGGACGGTTTGGATATAACATAAAATTCATAATGGGACCCACAAATATCGGTGGGGATTATAACAGGAAAAAGAAAAAAAAAAAAGGGCCTATAGCTACGGAGTTGTAGTCTCTATTGCTACAGATTATAACCGTAGCTGTAGATATACATAGCTGTAGCCATAGGTAACCCGCTCCAGGGAACCAGTATTGGGTCAGCGAGTTGGGGTCGACCGGGCCCAACCCGGTCGACCCCATTTAGTTAGATTTCACATAAATGGGGTCGACTGGGTAACTACCCGGTCGACCATTTAACTCTCCAGCGAGTTGGGGTCGACCAGGTAGTACCCGTCGACCTCGAATGATTTCTATTGTTTTACATTCAATCTCCACTGTTTCTATCATGTGGTCCATTGAGCTTTAGATCTACATCATTTTGGGTACATGATAGTGAATTGAAGGGGATTGACCGTGAAATGCATTGAATTGAAGGAATTGTCCATGAAATGAGTGGAATTTACCGTGACGTGAAGGGGATTGTCCGTGAATTGCAAACTCACATAGAAGTCTAGCCGCTGCACTAATTGAGTTTGCGTTCACATTCACATTCACATCCATTCACATTCACATTCACATTCATATCAATTCATCACATTCACATTCACATCCATCTAAACCAAAACTACGTAAATCCATCCAAACACACAATCTTCCTGATATACACCTGTTATACAATATATTTCATCACATTCACATTCACATCCATCTAAACCCAAACTACGTAAATCCATCCAAACACAATCTTATCCACATTACATTCATCCACGCATAATACATATAAGTTTTAACTTCATAAGTGAAAAAACAATCTTATCCACATTTCATCACATCATATCCATCTAAACGCAAACTCGTAAATCCATCCAAACATAAACTACATCCATCCAAACACAAACATCTTATTCACATTACATTCATCACGCATAATACATATAAAAGTTTAGGTTAGGTTAGGTTATAAGCTATAGATTAGGGAATTGAGAATAGGTTAAGGTTTAGGTTTAGGAAATCGGGTTCAGGTTCGAGTTCGGGATCGGGTTTAGGTTGGGTTTTCAAGTTAGGTTTAGGTTTAGGTTAGGGAGTTGAGATTAGGATTAGGTGTAGGTGTAGGTTTAGGGATTTGAGAATACGTTTAGGTTTAGGTTTAAGAATTCAGGATTGTATTTAGGTTTGAGTTTCAAGTTAAGGTTTAGGTTAGGAGTTTAGATTAGGATTAGGTTTAGGTTTAGAGATTTGAGAATAGGTTAAGGTTTAGGTTTAGGAAATCGGGTTCGAGGTTCGGGATCGGGTTAGGTTGGGGTTTTCAAGTTTAGATTTAGGTTTAGGTTTAGGGAGTTGAGATTAGGATTAGGTGTTGGTGTAAGTTTAGGAATTTGAGATATATTTAGGTCATAGGTTATAAACTAGGAAAAGCATCGAGACAACTAGGAAAACAGCGAGGCAAATTAGGAAAAACAGCGAGGCAAACTAGGAATATCAGGGGGCAAACTAGGAAAAGGAGCGAGGCAAACTAGGAAAAGCAGCGAGGCAAACTAGGAAAAGGAGCGAGGCAAACTAGGAAAAGCAGCGAGGCAAACTAGGAAAGCAGCGAGGTAAACTCGGAAAAGCAGAGCGAGGCAAATTAGGAAAAATAGCGTGGCAACTAGGAAAAGCAGCGAGGCAAACTAGGAAAAGCGGCGAGCAAACTAGGAAAAGCAGCGAGGCAAACTAGGAATATCAGCGGGGCAAACTAGGAAAAGCAGCGAGGCAAA
>JAJHSJ010000891.1:0-40886 GCA_021015155.1 Magnolia officinalis | reverse complement strand
GAGTTTACAGCAGGACATCCCAGCCACATACGCATGGACATGGGTAGGGTTTAGGATGAAGTTCCTAGAGGAAGTACTTCCCCGGTCATGCAAAGAATGAGAAAATAGCCCAGTTTTAAAAATGGAACAGGGCAGCATGATCGTTGCCTAGTATGAGGCCCGATTTGACGAGCTCTCTCGATTTGTGCCCAAGGCCATGGAGGATATCGAGTACAAACTACAGAAGTTCAAGAAGGGACTCAGGCCGGGAATTCAATCAAGACTATGCGCCTGGGATTTCAGGGAATTTACAAAGTTGGTGGACAAGGCCATGAGAGTGGAGAAAGACTTTGAGCTCACCATAAGGACTCACCCCCAGCTAGGGACACCCTAGCGAGGCCTAGACAGGCGCATCCTACCCCACCGGTACCAGGAAAAGAGTTAGGGTCATACCTGCAGGCACTCCGCCCATACCTCCTAGCAGGAACTGCAATACTGCCACCGAGGTGGACACCATGCATGAAATTGCTTCAAGAGAATGAGGGATGAAGGCATCTCACCACTAGCAAATCGCCCCCAGTCGAACCCGGCAGCAGACAGAGCAGCACCTAAGCCACAGTCGCCTAGATCGGGACCTCTAGTTTAGTAGAGGATTCCCCCCGCTCGCATGTTTGCAGTAGCCACTACTGAGGCTGAGGAAGACCCTCACCAGACGATCCATGGTACAACTCACATCAACAGTACCCCTGTACTCCTCTTATTTGATTTTGGCGCAACTTTATCTTTCATAGATTCTACTATTGCAATCAGACTAAAATTGAACACAACCCGAATGCATGCCCCCTTAGTCATAGCATCCCCCATGGGTAAATTCATTGAAACAGATAAATTATACAAAGCTTGTCCCCTAACTCTCGCAAACCATGAAGTGGCTGTGGACCTAATCATTATGCCTATAAAACGATTCAACGTCATCCTCGGTATGGATTGGCTTTCTCAAGTCCGGGCAGTGATGGACTGCCACGGCAAAACAGTCACTATAACCGTCCCTGGGCAGGCCTCCTTTACAGTAAAGGGAAGAAATAGGTACAGTACGTTCGAAAGCTTGCAAGCCCTAGACGAACCAGAATCAGTCAAGTCCACCATCAGCCCAATCCCAGTAGTGCGGGATTTCGCTGAGGCATTTCAAGAGATAATGGGGCTGCCCCTAAGATGAGCAGTAGATTTCTGCATAGATCTCAAGCCAGGGACTACTCCCATATCATTTCTCTCATTTCGCATGCCCCCTTGCGAAATAGAAGAACTAAGGAGCCAGATAGACGAGCCGCTGACCCAAGGCTTCATCCGCCCCAGTGTTTCTCCGTGGGGAGCGCCCATTCTTTTCGTGAAAAAGAAGGGTGGGTCGATGCGTCTCTATATAGATTACAGGAGACTAAACGAAGTCACGATAAAGAACAGATACCCTCTGCCGCGTATCGACGACCTGTTTGACCAGCTCAAGGGTGCCAGGTACTTCTCCAAGATTGATTTATGATTGGGGTATCACCGGCTGAGAATCAGGGATGAGGATATCCCTAAGATGACATTCAAGACTCGCTATGGGCACTACGAGTTCTTGGTAATGTCCTTTGCCCTCACAAATGCTCCGGTAGTATTCATGGACCTAATGAACTGGGTTTTCATGCCATACCTGGACCGGTTCGTAATTGTGTTCATTGACGACATCTTGGTTTATTCCAAAAGCTAAGAGGAGCATGAACAACACCTGCGCATGGTCCTGAGTACTTTGAAGGAAAATCAGTTGTATGCTAAGCTATCCAATGGGAATTTTGGGAAGAGGAAGTAAAGTTTTTGGGGCACGTACTGAAAGTAGAAGGCATAGCAATCGATCCCACTAAGGTGGAAGTAATATCCAAGTGGAATAACCTACCACGGTTACTGAGGTTCAAAGCTTTTTGGGCATGGCAGGGTACTATAAGTGCTTCATCCAGGAATTCTCGAGGATTGTGCAACCGCTTACTCACTGACAAAGAAGAACGCTCGATTCACCTGGGATGAGAATATGGAAGCGACCTTTTAAGAGCTAAAGATGAGACTGACATCTGTGCCAGTGCAAACTCTTCCACAAGATGGGGAGAAATTTGTGGTGTATAACAATGCTTTGAAGTTGGGTCTAGGATGCGTACTGATGCAGAACGACAAGGTAATCACTTATGCTTCTCGAAAATTGAAGAAACATGAGGAGAATTACACGACGCATGACCTAGAATTGACAGTTGTGGTCTTTGCCTTAAAAATATAGAGGCATTATCTCTATGGGGGGGGGGGGAATTCCAGTTATTCTGTGACCACAAGAGCCTGAAATATATATTCACACAAAAGGACTTGAATATGCACCAGCGTCGGTGGATAGAGACACTTAAGGACTTCCACTTTGACATATCTTACCATCCTGGTAAGGCAAACTCTGTGGTCGACGCTCTGAGTCGAAAGAAGAAGCACGAGCTGATAGCCACCTTGATGATAAAGGAATGGGAGATAATGGAGTTTGTTCAGGACTTCGATATCCAGCTTACTCTCGATGAGCTGGATGGTTACGTGACTCTTTTGACTATGGAGCCGACCTTGGTTCGCCATGTAATTTCTGCCCAAGACCAGGACGAGTGGCTTATCAAGATGAAAGAGAGGTGTAGGAGTGAGAAAATGCCCAATTTGAGGATTGGTAGTGATGGCGGTCTCCAATACAGGGCTAGTTTGCGTACCCAACAATGCAGATTTAAGAAGAGAGGTGATGGTAGAAGCACATCATTCTAGAATGGCCATACACCCGGGGAGTACAAAGATGTACAACAACGTGAAGAGGCAGTATTGGTGGGGTAACATGAAGAGAGACATAGTAGGTTTTGTAGCAAATGTATGGTGTGCCAGAAGATAAAGGTCGAGCATGGTAAGCCTGCAGGCCTTCTTTAGCCGCTACCGTTGGCAGAATGGAAGTGGCACAACATCTTTATGGACTTCATTACAGGACTTCCTAGGACTCAGAAGAAACACGACTCGATATGGGTCATTGTGGATAGGCTAACGAAGTCTTCTCGATTCCTTCCCATTCGTACGACAGATTCGACCGATGATTTGAAAAGGCTATATGTTCGTGAAATCGTTCGATCTTACGGGGTTCCCCGAGAGATCATATTAGATCAAGACTCCCAGTCACGTCCACTTTTTGGAGAAGATTGTAGGAAGAACTCGACACGGAACTCAAATTTAGCACAACCTTTCACCCCTAGACAGACATGCAGATAGAGAGGGTGAACCAGATTCTGGAAGACGTACTGAGAGTGTGTGTTCTTGACTTCAAGGGCAACTGGGACGATCACTTGGCTCTTGCAGAGTTTTCTTACAATAACAGTTTCCAGTCCAGTATACGCATGGCACCTTATGAAGATCTTTATGGCTGCCCTTGCCAAGCTCAACAGTGTTAGGCAGAAGCAGGAGAAAGAAGCTTGCTAGGGCCTGAGCTTGTCCAGGTTACCACTCAAGTGATCGAAGTTATTCGAAAACGACTTTGCGCCGCCCAGAGTAGGCAGAAGAGCTATGCAAATAATCCCCGTCGCGACTTGGAGTTTGCGACGGGTGATCACGTATTCTTAAAGGTTTCGCCTATGAAGGGTTTAATGAGGTTTGGACAGAAGGAAAAGTTAGCCACTCATTTCATTGGACCATTTGAAATCTTAGATCGCGTGGGAGCTGTAGCATACCGCCTCGCACTGCCTACTGCACTGGCTAGTATCCACAACGTCTTTCACGTATCTATGTTGAAGAACTACACACCAGATGAGTCGTACATTGTTAGCTGGGAGCAAGTTAAACTTATAGACGACGCTTCTTACATCGAGAACCTATCCGTATCTTGGATCACAAGGAGCAGGTCCTGCGGATAAAGACTATACCATTGGTCAAAGTCCTTTGGTCGCATCACGGAGAAGAAGAGGCAACCAGGGAGCAAGAAGCAGAGGTTAAGGAGAAGTACCCTCACCTATTCAACTACATGCCTTAGGTAATTTTGAGGATGAAATTTTTTTTAGGGGGTAGAATGTAACACCCCACATCTTTAGTACACGGGTGTTACTAATAAACATTTCTATTACAATAATAAGCCTAGTTTTATACCAAAACTAAAGACAAGAGATAGACCTACGTATTAAGCTACCTATCAACACCTAAGGCTTGACACCAGAGTCTCCTAGGAGGTCCAGGACTCTCTTTAGACCATTGACACTCAAACTTAAAGCGATTTAGCCCTTAGAATAGCTGGAAAACTCTAAACAATGCTCTAATCACAACTTGGGGACCACCCAAGCGTAAGATCGTCCTAATCAATGGCCAGGTGCCCCAATTAGAACTCCTTAAGGGAGTGGACGGTGTAGATCTTGAGATCTCACCCTGGTGGGACCCATGTGGGAGTGAACGTGCGCCACATTTAGTGCATGCGCCATGTGCCAGATCGCTGGGGCAATCAAACGAAAGCTGACCCGACGCATATTAGAAAAAAGTGGAGGTTTCTTCCACTACACGTCCAAACGAATGGACAATCGTCCGGACTGCGTGGTGGCCCACTTTTGGCTCCATCAACAGGATCAGAGGCGTCCATCATGACCAGATAGAAAAACCGGCCAGACCCATGTCACCTGAGAGTCCCATGCCATGCGTACGTGTAGCAGATGGTCTCGGATGGATAGCTGTATCTTCCAAAAATAGAGCCATTATGGAGTCCTCCACGTCAGCAATCTGTGTCTACAGTCCTCTCTCAATCCCAGCAGTTCCTGGGGGTAGAAATCCAAGCTCTCCATCCATTACCAGAAACAATCAGGCAACGGTTTGTGGGAGCGAGTGGCGTGGGAGACATTTCCTCCTTTGAAAATCCCAGCTGGCATGATATGGACGGTCCTTTGGGCTCTTTGGAGGAATCTCATCTATCCCCTCTAGGGCAGCAACTGTTCGCTCATCAGAGATGTCTCATCTCGCGAGAAAATCGAAGGAGGCGAAAATATCATCGGGTGAGAGCAAACGGCGATGATGGACGCTAAAAATGAGCCCCACCATGATCAAGGGCCCCATTTGATCCGTTCAAACAGACCAAATCATGGAAAAATGCCATGAGCAAAATTAGCCATGATCAACCATGTCTTCTTCCTCGTTGAGCCCAAAATCCACCATCAAGTCGTGGGCCCCACTAGAGCTAAAAACCTGCTGCTTTTCCTGTGCACCATGGCAGTAGGAACCCGTCCTAGTGTTGGATGGATTCCATGCATTTGAAAATCTGATAGGATTGTGTGCATTCGGCCACTAAATCCCAGCCGTTGAAGGGTCCGTTCGCACGTGACCCACCTCTATAAGAGCAGACGATTTGTCTCGAGATTCTCACCCGAAAGATCGCAAGGAGAGAGAAAGAGAGAGTGAGAGAGAGGTCAAGTGTGGGGTGTAAAACCAGGTGCCGCACTGCACCGAGTCGAGCCGTTTGAGTCGGATCAAGTCGGGTCAGTGCAACCCGTAAACACCTTCCAAAAAGAGGGAAAAGTAGAGAAAATAAAGAAGGTGTGAGAGAAAAGAGAGCCAGGGGGAGAGAGAGAAAGAGAGAGCAAGGCAGAGTGTGGACTCGGTGCCGCACTGCACCAACTCAGACCATTTTAGCTCAGGCCGAGTTGGGTTAGTGCAGATGTAACATCCCGAATTTTTGTCAACCTGGAATTAGACATCCTTATGCGATGGGACAATCCTAACTCCGGTTTAATTTCTCAAACACTCAATTCAAGGGTCTTAAATCCCTTCTTTAAACCATTCTCTTAAAAACCTCACCTTTCCTTCACAAATCTCACCTTTCACTACCTTATCCTTTAAAAGTAACTAAGTGCTAAACTAGATTAGCTACGAAATCCGCTTGATCCACTTTAAATACGATCTGCAAGACCCAAAACTTGTAGAATCATTGACGCTAGGTTACCCTAAAAGTTAGGATCAATCTCATTACCCAGTTGCTCTCGGGAGCACATTGAAACTCCGTATCAGATCTGGACCGCACGTCGGAAGTCCGATTAACGCAAAGTTAAACGGTTAGGACCGCCTTGCTGGGCTTGACAACCATCTCGAAAATCAAATCCAGATAGTGTCTCAGTGCTATTCGCTTGAGCCCGGAGTCAAGAGTGTGAGAAATGTGAAATTAATTAAAAATCAAATATAAATTTAAGTAATCTGGCACGTGTCGCTTACGGATCAGTTATAAGGATTCCGACCGTCAGAATCAGGCCAGATTACACCCTCGAATCAGGGATATTTGCCCCTACGTGTCAGTGTACTTGAAATCTCTGATCAAGTTTCACTGACCGTTGAACTGAAACTGGTCCGCCACGTGTGATCTGGGAAGCCGACCGAAATGAAAACTTAACTAAACCTAGATCCAATGTTATTGAGCTTAAGTCCGACCTTTGGCTCAAAAGGGGCCGCCAGAAGTGCTCCGTTGAGACGGAATAGACCCACTTTGGTTATAACCTAAGTATACCTTAACCTGGAGTCTATTTTGGTGATATTTTAGCCTATATAAGGACCTTAAAACCTCTCTCATTCCTCCCATACGAATTTGAGAAAAACCTAGGAGAGAGAAGAGAGAAAAGAGAGAGAAAGTGTGGGAGATGTGGGAGATTCTCCCTGATGCTCTACCCTGCCACTACACATGCTCAACCACATCTTTCTAGTCACTTTTTCAGCGCTTCCGACACCATTTCTAGGTAAGAAAACCCTAACCCTAACCTGTTTTAGGGTTTGAATTGATTCAAGTAGCGAAGTAGCTAACATAACTCTTGATTTTGGTCGTTATATCGACGTTGATGAAAGCGTAGAGATTCTATCGACTCCGTTACGATTCTACGGCATAAGGTGCGGACTTTAGATGTACAGGTTATGGTTTTCAACGCTTTCAATGTCAAATAATGATAGATTCATGATCTGCATGCTATTGCACATGTACAAAGTGTTGTCTGTCTTCCGTTTCGGTTAAATACGAAGAATATGGAATTTTGTGTATTCTAGGTATTTGTAAAAAATACCGTATCCGTATAAATTTTGCTGATATGATTGCCATGAGTATTTGCTATGTATATATGCTAGTTATGGATGTATGACCTGTTTGGCAAAAGGATTCGCCCTAATGCACTTTTTGGCCAACATAGCTTATGTAGGCTAATGTGTGTAGTCTAAGTGTTTGTTGAAATGCCTAAATAAATATGGATTTATGATTTATGCCTGCCATATGTATTGAATGTAAGAACATAATTGAAGTGTGCTAGACAACCCCTTAGCGAAAGGATTTGCCCTAAATGACGCCACAGTCACTATACGCTATATGTGTTAAAATGTGTATACCAAGTGTTTGTGGAAATGACTGAATGAATATGGAACTTGGATTCCTGCTTGCCATGACTATCTGTCGTGGGTGCACGCGTGTTATAATTGGGGTAACTCCCTAGTGAAAGGATTTGGCCTAATACCTATGCGATCAACATATGTCATGTATGTTGATGTATGTAGTCTAAATTGTTTGTTGAAATGTCTGAATGAGTAGTAGTTAGTAATTTGTAATGTAAAAGGGTGTTGAGATATGATTCTCAACTCCTTTAACTATGTGTATGATTTCTTTAGATATCTGTGTGATTAGGAATTGAATATGTACACACTCATGCTTATGTTGTACTTCATAATATGCTCAACTGATTGTATGATTTTATCTATGTAATACATATGTTTAAATTCATGTTTAAGATGTATTCCATAAAGGCCGTGAAGGGTAATGGGGGAGTGGTGTAACGATTCCGTGCAACAGCCCTGGCAGCCCTAAGCGGACAATATTAGATATTTAACTGTATGAGTGAAATCTTGATCCATTATTGCTTTGACTCTCTATACTTGAATGTGATTGGGGCTATTTTATAGTCCAGGCAATCGGTAATGGGATTGAATTCGTGGCTGAGATTCATTCGCCATGTGAGATGTGTTCGACGAATCCGAGTCATACTTCGGTTGGCGATAGTGGTTGGCCACGCGAAGTGCTTATGCACTTCATGTCGTTCAACTTGTCGTGCGCTCAAGCTAGTCAAGCTCATCAAATAACCCGATCTGTCTAATGTATGTTCACCATGTTTGGACACTACTGCTTGAACCTAAGGTACCGAACTTACCAGTGCAACCCCGTTAACCTTGGTACCCTGATCCGCTAAGACTCATGAACCGGGCATGGTGGTATGGGACACCGTGGTCTAGCTGTTGGCCTACTCTGGGGCCACGAGCCTCCCCGTAGTGACCATTGAGCAACCAGACTCGTGAGCCGATTATGGTGGTATGGGATACTATATTCATGCTGTCGGCCTACATTGATAAGGTGATGGGGGAGTGGTGCAACGATTGCGAGTAACAGCCCCGGCAGCCCTTTGTAGTGACCTCAAGCATACTATAAATTTGCGGTGAGGCGACGAGTTTTGCCGCGATGTATAGAGTATGAACTAGGCCTGTATCAATTTAGTGATGAACCATTAAAAAGGTGATGGGGGAGTGGTGTAACGATTGCGTGTAACAGCCCTGACAGCCTTTGTAGCGCCCTAAAACCACACTATCGTATGAGATTATCTAGGTTTGATGACCCTAGAATGGATCATGTTTGAGAATGATACAAGGGAGGTACCTTAGTTTCCCAATCCTGCTGTTTGAAATGGACTAATAACAACTCGGTAATCATGCTTATCATCGTACTACATGTACCTGGAAGATGTGGAGCACTGAGGAATGAACGCATGCCGCGGACGTAAGATGGTATCGCATGAGGGAGTATGTCAGTGAGGGCATGCATCATGACTGCATTTCATCCTTGCATTAATAAGAGTAATTTAAGAGTGTTTGATTATACTGCTTTATCATTACTGCTTGACTGAATTGATAACATGTTAACCTATGCTCTATTGTTCCACTGAGTTGATCACTCACTGCCATGTTACGGGACGGTGCTTGCAACACCAACCAGACTATCTTAGTTGCAGGTGATGGCGATGCTTGTGAAGCAGAGCCAGACTACTACTATGATGTTGAGGAGGAGTTCTCCTACATGTAACTCTCTGACGGGTCTATGAAGACCTGGAATTGCATTGATGGGGCTATGGTATTTGGGATAGAAGACATTACACTTCCTCAATTTGGTATATTTTGGAATTGTACATGTAATTATTTAACCTGGTAATGTTATCACACTCTGGAGACTCACCACAGTTTATATATTTTATATATCTATCACAGTCTTCCGCTTGCAATTTAACTGTCTCTGGAGTATGATATGTTGTTTGGTATAATCCCATTCATGTTTCAATGCACTCATCATAATCATCATTATCTGTGTTGCATAAGTGATACGTTGGAACTCGGGAGCTGAGCTTTGCTCGACCCCTGATTTTTAGGGTGTTACAGCAGACCAGAAGCACTAGTGCTATTGTTGGTCCGACCTAACGAGCTTGGAATTCAGGTAAGGCTGAGCACCCCTCCCCGTTGGCTAAATATTCAAGGGAAATAAAGCCCAATCCTGAGTCGTAATCATTTTAACGTAGACCGCTGGCCGTCTGTTCCCATTTCATCAGATGACTAGGAACATCTGAGAGACGTCCAGTAGATGTGCTGGGCTGGCTACGAACCAACCCGATGAGCTGGGAGAGCACGTCTACATTAGTGTAATGATGGGTGTTGTTGCCATCTTCTGATGAGTAGAAGAGGCTAGCTTAATCAAGCACTTCTGACTGTTCTTTTGCTGGGCCCCAGCACCAAACCAAGCCGTGTCTAGGGCCAAGAACAGTCCCAAACATGGACTGAAAATAGCCTTTAGCTGGGCTGTGAGCTAGACTAAAAAATGCCTTCGAATGGGTCGTGAACTGGATTGGGAATCCTTCAGTTAGGCCATATGCTAGGCTGAAACCAGCCCTGACATTGGGCCAGAATCAGCCACACAAATTGGGCTGAAAACCAGCCCAGAACTAGGACGAAACCAGCCACAACTTTGGGCCGAAATCAGCCACATGGACTGGGCTAAAAATCAACCCAGAACTAGGCCAAGCCAGCCTTCCAACAGAGAGGCTGGGTCGGACCCAAGTTCAGTTCTATGGGCCAAGCCTGAGCCGGGTCGAAGCCAGCTGAGATGTGGACAGAGTGCAGGCCATAGTTGGGCCGCAATCTGGGCTGAGTTCGACCACTAATCTGGGCCATGTGCTGGGCTGAAATCAGCTTTAGATCTGGGCTAAAATCAGTCCCAGAAATGGGCTAGAATCAGTCCAACTCTAGGCAAAAAATCAGGCCAAAACATGGTGGGCCTGGGTTCAGCCAAGCCGCATCAAGCAAGCTGCATGGTGGGCCTGAACTAGGCCCAGTCCCATTTAGGTTGTACAAATGGGCCAGGCCAGTCTCATTGGGCCATGGGCTATTGGGCCAATGGGGTGGGCCCAATCCTCATAGTTTTGGGTAAAGCCCAATGAGCCCCACCTATTTATAGGGGTCAAAGAACATAAAAATGGGCCTCAACATCGTTGCATGGGAGAAAAACCCTAATTAATCAGGCCTGGGAATTTATCAAAATCACTTACCAAAATCAACTATTAACCTCTTATTGGGTATGGCCCTAGGAGTCCAAGCGAGTGACATTGAATCATGGGAAAGGAAGAGCAACATAAGGAATCGAACCGAGAAGATGATGATTTTTCCCCTTGGGCTTTCCATCTCTAAGTTAGTCCAAATATAGTATCCATCTAATTTATAGTCGCTAGTTTAAGAGTCTGGTTATTTGTGTTAAATTATTAAATTCTATTAGTGGTCCTATCTTTGACCTATGATTGATAAACCATGTCCACATGAAATAAGTATTACATGTTAGGTTCACATATTAATTGATAACTCATAAACATTGTTCATTGCAATGATCTTTCATTTCCGTGTTTTAGCATCATAATACTTGATAGTTCGTACTTTAGTTTCATAATGCCACGTTATAAGTTCTACTACCATTATATAATTTTATGCACCTTTGCATGTTAGTTGATCGTTGTGAGTCGCCATAGGATTCAATTCACAGCATTCACATAGAAAATTCCACTATTGCATGTGAGCCACACTTCAGATGCAACTAGACAGATTACGTGGAAAATGGGACCCTCGACTTGAAGTTATTTTTAATCAACCAATTGTGGAGGGATTCCATTAAACATTCCAAGGTGGGAAAACCTCATGAGCCAGGGATGGTGGTCATGGGATACAATGCCCGAGCTGTTGGCCTACGCTGGGTGATGAGCCCCCTGTAGTGACCATTGAGTTACTTAAATTGGTTGATTTTAACTGGAATAATAATGGTTTGGCTAATCATGCATTCATAGTATATTGGCGATGACGGGTGGCTAATCTTGGATGTTGTAGCACATTCCTTGGATTTATCAGGATATCATTTCGCTAGCTCCCAAACCACCGACTATCGACCTATTTTGATGACTTGGCACCATGTTGTACGAGATATGCTACACTGGTGACCGGCCCTATGCATGCGTGATGAGCTCAAGTCCAACTAGATGAGCATCCTCAAGTCGATGTGCATTCATACATCCATACATCTTAATAAGATTGCATCCTATCTGTTTTGGAATATTTCATTTTTTTCCTTAAACTATGTTTGGTAAGGTAGCGATATGTAATCTTAAGAGGAATTCACACTGAGTTGGCCACTCATTCATCAAATATCTAACCGTACAGAGTATACAGGTGTAGATGGAGAAGATGGCAGCATTGGCCTTGAGGGCGTGACAGTGCAACCCGAAGAAGGATATTATGATGATGAGCCGTAGCAGGAAGCGGCTGATTATTTTGGGCTTAACCGATCCGTTATAAACAAAGATGTTCAATCTTCAGTCTCACAGATGAAATGGTTCTAGTTCTAAATAATTTTTAAATTAAATCAACCTGGGCTAGCTTGATTTAATTTTGATCTCAAGAAGGGGGAAAACATAAATCCCTTCTTAAAGTAAGATTGGAATAAAGATCTCAAAATTAAATAACAAAAGCTAATTAAAGAGAATATTAAATGAGCACAATATAGCTTAAAAATATCATAAACTTATCTCTCAGAATGGCGTCTTGATTTTGCTTTTAATGAACGAATAAACTCTAAAATTCGTACTCTATTTATAGGTGAAAATACTGTTCACTTGACTGGTCTAAGGGTCGGTTCAACTGGTCGAAGGACCAACAAAATTTTAAATTTTCTGGCGCGATAAGATAAGATTGTTACTCGACCGGTCAAGTGGCTTGCTCGACTAGTCGAGTGGCCTGCTCGTCTGGTCGAGCAATGCCCTCGACTGGTTGAGTGGGACCAGAAAAGCTTACTGGACTTTAAGTCGAGCCTGCACGACCGGTCGACCACTGTTCACTCGACTGGTCGACTAGTCTCCAGGACTGGTCGAGAGTCCAACAGAAAATTCTAAAAATTAGCAACAAACCTTGGACTGGTTGAGCCAGTATTTAGACTAGTCGAACAAGGTCTAAGATTAGTCAACAAAATTACCTATAAACATATAAAATGACCCACAAAATATGTAATGAATATGACACAACCTAAGGTCAACCTAGGGTCATCCAAACCTGTTTGTGAGTAGGAACAAATGAAACACCATTCGCTTCCAAATCTTGATATCTTGTGATACTTGAAGCTTAAGTTTGATCACTTGAGCTTGAGCTTGAGTTCTTGAGTCTTTAGCGTATAGGAGTTGAATTTCAAACTTGAACTTAAGTTCTTGAATTTTAGCTTGAAACCATGAAGTTCAACACTCTTCACTTCAACTTGAAGATGTAGGAAAGTTCGATGAAGATCCAGAGAACTTTGAAATGTATGAACCTGATCACTTTAACTCAAAGCATGATACAAATACTAAATGGTTTGGCACAACAAAATTTGACAACACTACGGGTATTAGATTTACATAATAGCATTTATAACTAGCCGCGATGATTGCCGGACTCAAGGAAGGAAAGTTCCTCTTCTTCATAGGAAAGAATCCTCCGACCACACTAAGAGAACTTATGAGCCGAGTTTAGAAGTACTCGAACGCCGAAGAGTTCTTTAGTTCCCAGAAAAATTCTCAAAGCTCGAGAAATCCCCTGTTTGATACGAAGCGCAGAGAAGAAGCCCCATAACAGTTAAATAAAAGGAGGTCGGATGAGGACATCTCATGTGGCCAGAGGCCGAGAAGAAGGCCTGAAAGCAGGTTCAACTCATATACTCCCCTCAACATGTCTCCAAAGCATATTCTCTTGGAGATCCGAGATAAGAAGTTGTTGAGATGGCCGAGTTGTATGAAGACCGACGCGAGCTAGTGGGATAAGCGCAAATACCGTTGCTTCCAACTGAAAGAAGAGATCGAGACTCTCATCCGCAAGGGGCGCATGCGCGAATACGTGAAGAAGGAAAAGCAAGCTTGGAAGGACGAGCCACCAAGCGGAACGGGGGATGATAGTATCGATATCTGAACCGTATGCGGAGGACCGTCAGGGGGTGGAGACTCGAACCAAGCAGGAAAGGCTCATGCTCGGAGTATTGATCCCGAGCATTATATCTACTTGGCGAACAGGCCAAGTAAGGAGCCACGGATGAGTCCGTGTACCTTGATGTTCACTGAGGATGATGAGCATGGAATTCAACACCCTCACGACGCCACCCTGGTAGTAGCCATGGCGATAGCTAATCGCATTCTAGTCGACACGGGGAGCTCGACCGATATCTTATATTCCAAGGCCTTCAATAAGATGGGCATTGACAGATCGCGTCTTCAACCTGTTAAGACCCCCCTGCACGGCTTCGCAGGAGATAAGGTCATCTCAGAAGGTGTAATCCTCCTCCCTATCGCTGCCAGAGAAAGGGCAGAAACAAGTTACCTTGATGGTAAACTCGCCATCAACATATAACGTCATCCTCGGACGACCTTCACTCAATTCTATGAGAGCGGTGGTATCTACATACCACTTAATGATGAAGTTTCCTGCTGTTGAAGGAGTCGGCTTCCTTCGAGGAGACCAGTGAGTGGGTCGGTGTTATTACTCGGTAGCGGTTAGAAAGGGTAAGACAAAGCAAGCTCTAACAGTCAATGTACTTGACCCTCCGGAGGATACCTCGGAAGGAAGCTCCCCTATGGAGGACCTCCTGACTATCCTGATAAATGACGTCGACCCGACCAGAATGAATCAACTCGGATCATTACTGACCACCGACTAGGGGGCATAGATGTCGGAATTCCTGCAATAGCTCAGGGAAGTCTTTGCATGGTCCCATTAAGACATGTCAGGCATCACCCCTAAGGTGATGGTTCATAGGATGAATGTGGATCCAGATCATAGGCCGGTCAAGCAGAAGAGAAGGGCTTTCGAGCACAAAAGGTACACTGTTTTCACTGAAGAGGATAATAAACTACTCGATGTGGGTTTCATTGAAGAAATCCATTATCCAGTCTGGATCACAAACGTCGTGCTCGTAAAAAAGGCTAACGAGAAATGGCAGGTCTGTGTAGACTACTCTGACCTGAAGAAAGCCGGTCCCAAAGACAGCTTTCCCCTCCCCAGGATCGACCAACTGGTAAATAGTACAACCGGGCACAAGCTTCTCATGTTCATGGATGTATACTCTGATTACAATCAGATATAAATGCACTCCTCAGACAAGCAGAAGACGACGTTCGTCACGGATAAAAGACTCTACAACTACCGAGTCATATCCTTCGGCTTGAAGAATGCAGGAGCCACCTATCAGCGACTAGTGAAGAAGATGTTCGCTCGTCAGATCGGCCGGACTATGGAAGTCTATGTCAACGACATGTTAGTGAAGAGCGTCAAAGCGGTTGACCATATACCTGACCTCGCCGAGACCTTCTCTATCCTGTGGAAATATCAGATGAGGTTGAACCCGACCAAGTACGCGTTTGGTGTGAGTTAGGGTAAATTCCTCGATTTTCAAGTTAGTCAGAGGGGGATTGAGGTGAATCTAGACAAGATAAAGGCTCTCCTGGACATGAGTTCGCTACGGACCTTGAAGGTAATCCAGTGCCTCACAGGGAGAGTGGCTACCCTAGCCGGTTAATCTCCAAAGCAACTGACAAGTGCCTCCCCTTCTTCGCCTCCCCTTCTTCTAGTAGCTGAAGAGCGGTAAGAAGGAAAAGTGGACCTCGAACTATGAACGGGTGTTCCAACAACTGAAGCAATATCTAGGGTCACCCATGTTGCTGTCTAAACCGAAGAAAGGGGATCCACTGTTTCTTTACTTGGTGGCCTCAACTTTGGCCGTGAGCTCTACCCTGATCAGAGAATCCAAGGGGAAGCAGCATCATGTGTACTATGTTAGCAAGGCAATGGTCCCAACAGAGACAAGATATTCGACTCTAGAGAAACTCACCCTGACATTGATTGTGTCTGCCTGACAACTTCGCCCATACTTCCAAGCACACACTATAGTCGTTCTCATCAACTAACCTCTTCACCAGGTACTCCAGAAGCCTGAAGTGTCTAGGCACCTGACCAAGTGGGCGATCGAGCTCGGTAAGATTGGCATCGAGTATAGGCCGAGAACCGCCATTAAGGGCTAGGCCGTGGCCGATTTCATTGTGGAGTTCATGACTCAAAGCTGCGAAGCTGGAATATCTAACCTAGATGTGCCTGCAGGTCTGACAGAGAACCTCATGGTCCTCCAGACCAGTTTGCCTGCTGAGAATGCCAAGGCTGAGACGATGATTACAAACAAGTGGACCCTGTTTATGGACGGGTCATCTAACTTGAAGCGAGGAGGAGTAGGAATTGTTCTCGTAGCACTTGACTCGATGATTGTTCAGTATGCCATAAGGCTCAGTTTTTGAGCCTTAAATAATGAAGCAGAGTACGAGCCCCTATTGGCGGGACTCAGGTTGGCGATCACCTTGGGGGTCTGAGTTCTTGACGTTCGGTGTGACTCCCAGCTCGTCATTAATCAAATATCAGCAGAATATGAGGCTAAAGAGGCCAGGATGATAGCCTATCTAGGCAAAGCTCGGAAACTCATGAGTAAATTCCAGAAGTGTGACATCAATCAGAAGATACCGAGGGTCGAGAATTCATGGGCCGACACTCTGGCGAAGTTGGCCTAAGCAACTGAAGGGAATATTTCAAGAATTGTACTGGTGGAATTCCTTAGCAAGCCGAGCATTGATCGTCTCGACCATGGAATCGTTCACCCAGTGCAGGTGACCACGAGCTGGACGGAATCGATACTTGGATACCTCAGAGATGGTAAAGCGCCCGAGGATAAAATATAAGCTCAACATCTGAGGCTCGGGGCGGCGTGATATACTATTATTGGGCATACTCTTTACAAGAAGGGCTTCTCCCTATCGTACCTAAGGTGTTTGCGACCAAATGAGGCAGAGTGCGTGATTCGAGAACTTATGAAGGAATCTGCGGAAATCAATCTAGCGGCCGAGCTCTGGCTCAGAAGATTGTCCGCCAAGGATACTTTTGGCTGACGATTTAGGAAGATTCTAGAAGTTTCGCTCAGAAATGTGATAAATGCCAAAGGTTTGTAGCCGTCCCTAGGTAATCGATAGAGGAGTTGACCCCCATGAGTGGGCCATGGTTGTTCGCTTAGTGAGGGATCAATATCATCGGACCCCTGCCCTAGGGCAAGGGGCAGACTAAGTACGCGATTGTGGCAGTTGACTACTTCACCAAATGGGCTGAAGCCTAGCCCATCACCAGAATCACCGAGCAGAAGGTAACAGACTTCGTCTGGAAAAATATTATTTGCCAGTTCGGCATTCCACACACCATTGTGTCGGACAATAGGAAGCAATTCGACAATGAAAGATTTAGGGGTATGTGTTAGAGGCTCGAAATCAGGAATGCCTACTCATCACCTTGGCATCCTCAGTCCTACGACCAAGTAGAAGCAGTGACTAAAATAATAAAAAACTACCTAGAAACCAAGTTGGAGAAGGCGAAGGGCGCCTGGGCCGAGGAGCTCTCGTTCGTGTTGTGGACGTATAGGACGACAACTCAGTTCGCAATAGGATAAACCCCGTTCTCCCTCTCTTATGATGCCGAAGTCATTGTCCCCATCGAGATAGGGTCCGCCACTGCATGAGTACGATCCTATCAAGATAACGAAAACGCTGAGCGGATGACTGCGAGCCTTGACCTCCTCGAAGAACTGAGGAACATGGTTGAGTTACGGATCATAGCTCAGCAACAATAGGTGGCCCGCTTCTGCAATTGAAGGGTTAAGACAAGGCGGTTCCGATGGGGGGAGACCTCATCCTTCTCCACATGTTCCAAAACACCGTAGAGCCAGGAGTAAGGTCCTTCGGACCAAATTGGGAGGGACCCTATCGAATAGTCAACTCGGACAAGCCTGACTCATACTGACTCAAGGATCTAGAAGGGCGTCTCTTACCACACCCATGAAATGTTGAGCACCTGAAGATCTACTATTCCTGGAAAGGTTGATGTCAAGGTCGGCACTGCTTGTGATGAAACTACTCTTTAAATAAAAGATGCATCTTTTCCACATGAAATCGCCCTGTTCTATTCTATACATTCTAACTTGTTCTACATGGGACCTCCAATGTAAAAAAAAAAAAAAGGGTGGTCCCACAAATGAGCCGACCACTTAAAGAAGTGGCTAACTTGTCATTCAAGCACGCTACGAAGGACCATCTCTCAAGTGCAAAGAAGGAAACCTTCACCGAGCTGACCCTTAAAGAAGAGGTTGGCTCGTTAATTAACGAACATCACAAGCCTACTCCATAGGATCGAAAAAAAAAAAAATAGCCCATGCAACAAAGTTATGACTATAATCAAACATGAAATAAAGCACGACCATAGAGTCAAAATGCCAAAATGATTAAGACCATTCATAAAAATTTTGGCATTAAAATGTCATAATATCCAAAAAGATGTGTATGAAATATAACATAATGAAAGGCGGATCAATTAGCTCAAGGAGGAGGTAAGTCAACGACAGGGGGCTGGTCGGCAGGAGGAGCCTGCTCAGGTGGTGCCTCTCTAGCTTCCTCTGCGGCGAGGGCATCAAGGTTGAGGTCAGGATAAAGATCTCTGACGTCCCCAAGACGAGCGTCATAGCCGCAATGGTAAGCATTCTGCGCCTCAGCAACTCTCTCTGCCGAGGATTTAAATTCCTCAATAACAGCAACTGCAATGGATGCGGCCGAGGTCTCAAACTCTATCCACTACATGGCTAAAGACTTCTCAACCACCTCTTGAACAACCTTCTCCATTTCGGTGGCAGCATCGATCCTCGACTGATTTAAGTCAGCTACTAACCTGGAGGCGTCATCCTCAACAAAGCGTAGGCGGCCCTTCAGCTTCGTCACCTCGGCATTGGCAATGGTCAGGTGGGACTTGGTCCCTTCAAGCTCCTCCATCACCAACTTCTCCTTGCCACCCGCTTCGGCCAGCTGACCCTTCAGGGCTCCTCGTTCCTTATCCATAGCCTTTAGAAGCACCTCAGCCTCGGCCCTCTCATCCCGAAGTACCCCTTTCAGCGCATCCAGCCTCTCCCGAGTCGATAAGAACATGGGGCGCCTGAAAAATGAGAGTAATAAGGTGAAACTCGGAATTACATCCGACAAAATGGATAAAGAAAGTTGTTTACCTTGTAGTAGATTGAAGTTATGTCAGTCATGAAGGACTGATGGCGGCAGGAGAGGAGATTGGTGATCTATGCCTCAGGAATGTTCTTCGTTGCCCAATCGGCGAGGCGGGACATATAATACCTGGGCAGAAGCTCCCCATCACCCTGAGCACGAGGTGCAGACCCAACAACCTCACCCACTGCACTGGCAGCCGAGGTCTAAGGCTCAGCTACCAGCACAGTGGCTTCCTTGACCGGTGAACTAGCCCTACCGAGCAAAATATCGACTTTGGAGGGCGTGAGTTTAATACCCTCTGCCGTCGCCATGGTCTCCTTCCTAAGCTCAGAGAGACTAGGGGCAATGGTTTCTCCAACTACTTCCTCTTCCATCCCATGGGGATGCGAAGGAAGAGCTGGGGGCACTTCGGGAGCATGGACGAGAGTAGCAGAGGGGCGAGAGGTCCCCCTCTTCCGATTAGTGACCTTCACATGGATCAGCTTGTTAAAGGGAGGAGGTTGTCTCCTCTTCTTGGTCCCCGAAGCCTAGGCCATACCTGTGCAAAATAGCTCAGCTTAGGGAAACATTTATAACAAGAACTTAGGATACATCCGGAACAACATACGAGTGCTTACCAAGAGAGGAGGGGAAAGGCTTAAACTTGTAGAGGCCGGACTAATGAAGGTCGTCCGGATTAATGACGCGGTGCCAAACGCGAAGCTCTTCTTTCAGCACTCTCGCCCTGACAACCTGGGCTCGGAGGAAGGGAGAGAGCTCGGGTGGACCCTTCGGGTATACTGCAAAGGAATAGCAAAGATCAGATCAAAATGAAATAGGCCAAACGCCAATGGCAAAACAGACATCTCTAGAAATTCGACCTGGAGTAGAGAATTTGGCAAGCACTTTGACCTGCAAACCACCGAGCTTGGCCGCGGGTGCTTCCCACTCTCTTGAGGCCCAAAACCTTGTTGGAAGATGGGAGTTTAGCGATGAGGCTTGAGCCGTGATGAGTCCTCGCCGAAAAGTAATACCAACACAACTCGAAGGAGTCGTGCTTGGCTTGATAAATGGACATGAACTCGTCTGGCGTCAACTCTTGGTTTTAGAGCTGACCCCAGATTATGTAGGAAGTCATTAAGGTCCTCCAAGTATTGGGGACGAGCTGACCGGGGGCTACCTTCGGGTGTACGGTCATAATGCGCATAAAAGGGTGGAGCAGGAATTAAATCCCGCATTGAAGGGCGTAGGCGAAGATTGTTATATCTCCCTCAACCGGGTCCCCTAGGGTATCCTGAGGAACAGGGGCGTGGATATGTACAGAGCTTGGAATCTGAAATTCTGCTCGGATCCCGGCCATCTGAGATTCAACCAGAACCGAGCCCCCGAGGACAAGCTCGGTGGGCAGACCACCAGTTGGTCCAGCAACCGCCCTCCCAGCTAGATCTCAAGGTATCCTCTTTGTGCCCTTAGGATGAGTGCTGGCTCTAGAGCCCTTGGTTTTCCCGGCCTGAGGTCGGAGGGGTATCGCTTCCAATGGTCCTTCCGAGAGCTCGCGCCTAGAGTTTGTGCGCTCTCTGGCCCAGAGTCACCCTCAAACGCATAGACTTCATGAACTTCGCCTGACCTGTTCGACATTGTGGATTGAATAGAAAAGTAAAGGAAAGATGAAAAGGAGACTGGAAGCAAAGAAGACTCACCGGAAATCGGATACTCCGGGAATCGATTTGCAGCAAAGACCTTCGAAGGATGAGAAAGAGGAGAGTTCGAATGAGATAGGAAACCAGTTTTATAGCCCCAATCAGCCAACTGTAATCATGATAGATAACTATCACCGAAGCCGAAGCATCACTGAGTCGAGCACACTGTCATACGTGGCAGCGCCCCATTAGTCTGGGTATTATATCCTCCCAGCCCTGCGTTGCCAGCACTAAATGACAATCAATGCGGAGTCGCCTTTCCATCTTCTAATATCCACGCGACAACGCCCCACTCATCTGGGTGATACGGATCCTTAACCGTCGCTACTTGTTCGCCTCCCACGGGCTCGCAGTCGAAAAGCTGTCGCCGTATAACACCTCAATGGTAGGGAGCCATGATTGTGAAGATTCGCTCTGATTTTTCCGTTTCACCATGTAACGCCTCGTGTTTTCAGGACCCCAGTATATGACCCATTTCCCAAAAACCCAAGTGTTAACCTATAGAGAGCCAAATTCCACATATATATATATATATATATATATATATATATATATATATTCTTTTCTTTTCTTACCAGAGTTAGCAGTTTAGCCTAGAATGGGCAAATCAACATAAAGAAGATTTTGCATTTACATTTAGAATGTACAAGAGGCTGTCATAACGACTTATACGAACCAATCTCTCTGAACTAACAAATACAAGAATTACACAATTCATATAAGCGAGATAGCAAAATGCATATAAAGTTGAGTCACAAGATCTCCTACCTCCTCTTGGAAAATACAGCCATGCATCCTTGGCGATTGTACTCTGCCCCTCATCAAGTCTGAGAATGCATATCACTTAGGCCACCTGTGCTACCTATACGGTTATTTGTTTGATGGATGAGTGGCCAACTCAGTGTGAATTTCCCTCAAGATTACACACCGCCGCATTAGGTAAGCATAGTTATAAAAACATAACAAGGCATACAAAACAATACATGATGCAGTCTTATTAGATGCATGGATGCGTGAATGCATCATCGACCTGGGGATGATCATTCGTTCGGCAGTTGGGCTCGTCATCTATGCAAAGGCTGACCATTAGCGAAGTACATCACGTGCGTACATCACGTACTGCATAATGACTTTCTATCGTACATCACGTACGTAAATCGATAGTTGATGGTCTGACAGCTAGCGAAACGATTCCCCAATAACTCAGAGGCGCGTGCTACAACATCCAGAAATATCTACCCGTCATCGTAAATATGCCATATATGCATGATTAGTCAAACCATTATTAGTCCATTTATAATCAGCCAGTTTAATAAGGCTCATAGGTCATTACGGGGGGTTCATAACCCAGCATAGGCCAACAGCTCAGGCATAGTGTCACATTCCACCATCCCTGGCTCATGAGGCTACCACCTTAGGATGGTTAATGGAACTCATCGACTAGTGGCCAATCATATTTAGTATATGGGGCTTTCCATCGCATGATTACACAAAATAAAACAACGAACCCATATAAGAAAAACACCAAAGCAAGCCACATTGGGCAATTATCAAAACTAAGCCACATATGGCAAATATCAAGACTAAGCCACAAAGCAAATATTAAAACCATGTGATAGAAGACCATCCTTAAAAACTGTTTTGACACGACAACCCCTAGATAACAGGCCCACATCAATAATCAATTTAAATCGCCACTCAATAACCACTAAGTCGAAGGTCCATTACAATCACAACCAGTCAAGCTATATCCCAAGTATGGGTGTACATTTATAAGTGGGGGTTTCCCACTGCTGTACCTGTTTAAATCCCCTAAGCAATCCACAGGTAATCCACAATCATGAAATAAATATGCAGGATAAATAATAAGCATGTAATCTAGCAATTCAATTCCAACAATTAACACATGTGATTATAAAATGAAGATATTAATTATCAATCAAAATTAAAATAAAAACTATCACTTAAGCTAATGGGAAAATGGAAAGCTCAAGAGGAAGAAATCATCACCGGAAGGGTTGTAGTCTTTTCTTCGGTTCAAGTTCCTGTGGTTGTCTTGTGGCCCAATGTCACACAAACGATTTCCTATGGTCATTCCCGATTCAATAGTCTGTGTCAGATAAATATTACTCAAGGTCTTCAACTATCTAATTCATTGAGAACATTTGGGGTTTGTAACGGCCCATAGACATGGAAATTGGGCCGGTATTAAGGTGATTTGGCCCAACAAGGTGACCTAGATTTGGGCCGGAAATTGTCCCTAACTAAGGGCCGAAATGGGACTTGTTTTGGCTCACCTGTTAGGTCCAATACAAGCCCAAAAATTTGGGCTAGGATAGGCCGTCCCTGGCCCAACAACGGATGGCCCAGTGCATTATAAGTCTGAGGTGGGCTGACTGATTTTCAACCCACCAGTTACTGTTTTTAATAGTTTCCAACGGGCCACTAGGTTGGGCTCGTCTTGGCCTAGCTGGGCACCTCCCTTCAAGGTTGAGCACTGGGCCGAGCCATTTTCTGGCCCATCAGCAATACGATCCATGGGCACGACTGGCTGGGCCATTCCTTGGCCCAACAGAAGCCATCACATGCCAGCCCCAAGGGCTGGGTTGGATTTGTTGGCCCGGTAGTGTTCACAATCGAAGTGGGCTGACTGTATTACTGGCACAGTAATGTTCACAACCGTAGTGGGCTGACTGCATTGCTGGCCCAATAATGTTCACGCCTGGAGTGGGCTGGTTGCATCACTGGCCCAGTAATGTTCAAGCCTGTAGTGGGCTAACTGCATTGCTGGCCCGTCGATCGTGTATTCCATCCACCATGGCTAGCTGGGCCGATTCATTTCGGCCTGGCAACTTCTTAACACCTATGAGCGGGCCCAACCACAATACAACTTGTAGGGAGGATTAGCTAGGCCATTCTCTGGCCGAGCTCATCGTTGCAAAGGGGGCCTAGACCCAACTACATGGTTTCGAGGGTTGGCACACTACAAGGGCTGGCCCATTACAAGGTTTCAAAGGACTGAGCTGTTACATGGTTTCAAAGCGCTGAGCCCACCACATTAAACGTGATGCGGCCCACAGAACTTCATCTCAGGTGCGGCCCACCGAGTATGTGCTGTGGCCCACTGAGCTTCTAACTCGGTTGAGTCCTACTACATGTATGGTGTGGCCCACTGAGTTCCAACTCCGGTACGGTCCGCCGTGTTATGTGGACGTTTAGACCGTTACCTGCTGGTAATGAGCTCAAATCTCCGTCCAGCTTCTGAATCCAGAAGGAGAAGCGGCTACAAGGAGGCCCACGTGATGCGTCAAGGGCTCAGTGGGTCGAAGACTCAAGACGACTCACTCTGGCTAATTGAGTGCGTCAACGGACTGGGATCCAGTCGTTGATTTGTTGCTCGAGGTGGGGCTATGATCAAGTGAGTCCCCTCCTAATGACTCAGAGAGACTCGGCCTACCACCAGAGTCACCACCTGGCTCAACAGGACCCACAGCAGCTCAAGCGAGCTGGCTCCCTTCTCTTTACCTCCCACTCTTTCTTTCACTCATTCTCTCCTCTCTTTCCCTCTCTCCCTTTCTCTCTCTCTCTATGTTGCTCTCTCTGGTGCGAATCCCAAAGCACCCCAATGACTTTTATAGCTGAGAGAGTACTCCAGCACATCTCAGCCAATAACCGAGATGAAAGCACCATTTGCAATGGCCATTGTTGAAAAACTATTATGCATGGAGTCCATCAGACCCTGGGGATGGATTTTTACTGCCATGACCCACCAGAAAAGTATATTTTTAGCCCTAGTGTGGTCCATCTCGTGATCATGGGTCGGATGAGTTAACAGAGAAGATGAAGTGGCCATTAATGGCAAATCATCATTTATGGTATTTTAACATGATTTGGTTTGTTTGAACAGACCAGATGGGACTGTTGATCACTGCAGGACCCACTTTTTGGGCAATTTAGGTGAGTTTCGAAATCTCTTATGAGAAACTCCTCATCTTGCCATTTTCTCACGAGACGAGATGGTTTCCTATTTTCATATCGTACCGCCCTACGAGGGATGGTCGGGACTCGTCCACTTGGCCCAGGGAGGGCTCGAATCGAGCCAGCTATCCTTGCTAGAAACGACAACTGTTTCCTCTCTCTTTTCTTGGTGTAGGCAGCTGCCTACCCATTTCTGGCAATGGAAAAATGGCTTGGATAATCCTCTGGACGAGCGGCTAGGATGACGAGAGGGAGGCCGACGTGGATTGCCACGTGGAGCCTCGGTATTTGCTTGATTAGCGGGGTATGTTGCATCATTACTGGCTGTCCATGGCTCGATTACATGCTTGCTTCATGGAGGGGTTTGGACATCGTGGGTTTGGTTGTCCTGGTCCTCCCTGCAAAATGGATGGCTCGAATTGTCCGGATGGTGGCTCGGGGTGGGCCACAACACGTGATGAACGGACTTTGTTCGTCCATCGCATTTAACGGATCAGTGCCCGACTGACCCTCGACGCGGTCCAGTGCACTTCATGCACGGACCGTTGTGGTGTGCACACACCCCGTGTGGGGTCCACCATGATGATTGTGATAAATCCACTCCGTTCATTCTCCCTAGAGGTTCTAATCAGATCTTCTGACAAAAAATCAGGCAAATTTAAAGTTTAAGTGGGCCCCACAGCTTGGTTTAGGTCCTATTTGTGGACTCACGTCAATCTGACGATTAGCTCATTCTGAAATCAATCGTCAACGGTTAAAAGGACCCTAAGAGTTCATTTAAATGACTGAGACCACCTGTTCTATGAATTTAGAACATTAAATGTTATTATTAAAATAAATTTCAACATTTATTATTATTATTATTTAAATTAGAATTTTAGGGCCTTCCTCTAGTCAGGAGTATTCCTCCAGGTGAGTAAACCATCTCGAGTTATGTACCTCATCCTTCGACTAATCTTAATAGTTAAGTCAGCCACACCAAGTGAACGTCCACTTATTAACTCTCAACATCCTAATGATCCAAATAATTCAATGGTTGAATTAACTCATCTTTAGTTATTAATAGCCCTACGAATCTTATGAAGCATTTAGGTGTGATCTGGTACTGAAATATGGGGATAGATGATCCGTCTTGTGTTTCCCAAGGATGGATAATCCGATGAGATGTTGTAACCTAATGAATGATGGATCTTGTGACTTTGATCCCTAATTTACTTTATGTGATTTAATTGCACTCGATAGGTGTATTTTGATATATCATCATGATCCAGATTCTAATGGTAAGATTATTTATTTATTTAAGCACAAGGTCAATTTAATCATGTTGTGGTGGTTAAACGAACAGATCGATCTCAAGTCTCACGATTGTGTTGTGAGTAGTCATAGTCCAAAATCAGATGGTTGAAGGGTCGTTAGGGATCCAGGGCTGATTAAACTAAGCTCCTAAAGGTCTTGTCGTCATAGTCGACATTAATTGGTTAAGATGGATAGATTGAGGGTGACTGTTCAAGTAAGCTAGGTTAGTGTTCATACTAAGTTGGGTGACACGATAACAGTTGATGATTCCTAGGGTTTTGAGCCTAGTTTAGGGTAGCATTCAATTTAGTTAGATTGCACGATAACACCCAAGTATTGAAAAGTACGGGGCATTACACACCATCATGAAGGGCACGACGAACCACCTCCTCAGGCATTTACTCCCTGAGTACAAGCTCGGACTCAGAGAGTAGGAGGCTTTTGTTATGGGAGATTATGAGTCGATCATAATTGTAACTAGCTCGGCTCTACCACATCTTCAGATGGTTCTACCGAGCTTCATTCGAGGTCAGCTCGACTAGACAAGCGACCGCGTTAGGCACTTCATCACCAAAGATCAGATAGCTAGGTAGGTCCGAGTCGTGACGAGATATGGGCTCGGATGATCTAGACCGAACTGATTACAAATGATTAGGCATATCCGCCTACAATTGATCGGACACGATCTAAATTCAGTCAGGTATAATTCTGCTCAACTCATTTGTTCTGTCTGAATCCAGATGATCAACCGAGATAGTGCGGTCCTACCATGATCATGGGATAATTGGCAACATCGTCACGTGCATGGTTCTCGCCTAATGGTTGAGATCGTGCGGAGATTAATGGATGCCCACATCCTAACAAACACTATAAATACAAGACCACTCCAGGGAATCAGGTACACAAAATCTCTCACCTGAAACCCATCCACACGACTCAGATTCCTAGCTCGACTTTGGCATCAGAGGGTCTCCTGTCCTAGCTAGGGTCTCCTTTGTCCTTCTCTTGTGCAGGCATATAGGGCTTGATGCGAGAGCTCAAAGCTCGGTGAAGGTGAGCCAAATTTTTGCATCAACAATTACCATCATTTATTTACCCTTTGAGAACTATGATATTACGCGTGATCTTCATGAATTTACGTGAGGCAATGGATACAAGCCTTGCCCTTGCCTTTATTAATTTATTGAGTTAGCCCTTACTACTCTTCTATTTATTGAGTTGGCCATTGCCGCTCCTCTTATTATTGAGTTGGCCATTGCCGCTTTTCTTATTATTGAGCTGGCCATTGTCACTCTCCTATTTATTGAGTTAGCCATTCAATTTATATTCTCTATAAGTGCAATGTGTTAAGAGGTATTATAACTAGTGATTTAAATATTATATCATGGACATAATGCGCTCTAGGTAGAGACCCTCTTGGTCGTCACGTAATTCCATGGGTTTTGGGTAGTGGTGCACAAATCGATGCGTATAATTCGCAAATGCAGTGTCACATCCCTTCCGAGATTGGATGTCATAAATAGTTGCTCCATAAACAAATCATGTCACGTAATTCATCTGACTCATGTGTTGTGCGCCTTGAGGTGTTCACGTAAATCCGTGGTAGCGTCGGACATGCCGATGAATCTCCGTAGTGTGAGAATGCGGGGTAAACCGAGTTTTCTATGAATCGTATTCCACAATGTGATGATCACTATGTATAATGAGCAGCACACACTTTGTTAGGCATGCATCTCATGCAGGTTATTGTGCATATTGATACTTCTCGTAGTAGTGGAGTACGTGATGTATCAGAACCCTTACATTATTTTTATGAATCTCTTGAATTAATGTTAATCTTAAAGGATAACCATCACTATAAGTAGGGCGTTGACCCTCTCCAACTGTATAGATGATGTAGATGACGTACAAATTGAAGACTTAGAAGACCATCTCCCTATGGAAGACTGTATTGAAAGGATACGAAGATAGTGTTATGATTTAGTTTTATAATTCTGCTGCGAACTCGATAAATGTAATAAGCTCCCATTGAGAGGGTATTTGATTATTTAATGAATTCTTTTACTCTGATGAAATAATCAATACAGTCGATTTTATTCTCGTGAATGTTACGTTCATGAATGTATGTGGATGTGATCCAATTGAGAAAAAAAGTGTGACTTTTAAAGCATCTAATTTATACATTATTAACACTCAATTTTCTCGGGCACGAGTATAAACTTTGGCCGTAAAAATTTGGGATGTTACATTAGGTGATGTCAAGCATATCCTAGATCTGAAGAAGAACTTAATATCCTTGAGCATTCTAGATACAAACGTGTGCACATTCACCGCATTTTGCTGTGTAATCTAGGTCATCAGAGGTGCAATGATGTTAATGAATGGACATAAAATGAGAAATATGTACAAGTTGGTTGGGAGCGTGGTTATAGGTGAGGTTGCTACCACCTCACACGCAGAATCCGATTGTAAGACCCGTATCCTAGTTCGTACTGTTTCGTCGACTCCCGCGATCCTTCCCATCGAAGTTTGGCAACCTGCGACCGATAATCAACGTTTGCGATCGACCCTAAGTCGTATCCAGTAGAATTGAGTCGGCTTAATCTGAGACTTGTACCATTACGACCGCACCGTCGCCGCGACTCGCGCACTGATCCAATACCCTGACCAAGAGATGTGGGCCGGTGTTTATTTCGAAGAAAACGCCGCACTTTTGCAATACCAAGAGAATCTCTACAACATGTCCCATCAATCAATCAATCAATCCATCAATCAATCACATCATGTCAAGTACAAAAGCAACCCATGCTTTCTTTCTCTACAAGTTAAGCAACCACCAAAGTCAACCCATCACTCACCTCACATCACTCACCTCACATCCATTACTCTCTCTCTCCCTTACAACCCTCTCTCTCTCTCTCTATCTTTTCTCAACACAAATTCCAAGTCAAGTAAGGAAGTGCACGTCCAAGCCTCTTTAAGAGAGAAAAAATGACTTTGTGTGGCCTACCTTTTTCTCCCAAAAATCCACCATCTTAGCCCTTCATTTCTCATCCCCTCCATCAAACTGAAGCACTAGGAGATTGGTGTTCCATCGGACCAAGAAGATCGACCGGTGGGAGCTTATTAGGCTAATTTTTCATGCTTTTATGATGGACCAAGTGAGGCCTACCGATCAATGGTATGGATCTCACTTGGGACACTAAGATGTGGCCGATGGCCCACCTTGATCTTCATGATCATTTCGTGAAGGGGCCATTCTCCATAGACCCCATCATGATGTTCATTTTCTAGCTTGAAAATGGGTCATCTAGACCTTACATCTTGGTGGAGAAGGGATCTCCACCGTTGATCTTTGATTTGGTGGGCCCACATGCAATGGGACCCACTCAATGTATGATTGGATGCTTGAAATGAAGGGCCCATAATGTCAGGGTCCCTCCATCGCGCGTGTTCCTCTTTCTCTCTTTCTCTCTCCCTCTCTTTTTATTTATTTAATTTTTTTATGTGATGAAATGGCCATGAGGCTTACTTGGATGGACCCCACCACGAGGCATGGCTTTTATCCAAGTCATCTATAAGTGGGGCCCACTTCATATGTGTTGTACCCACACCATCCACCCTTGGTGATCCACCATAGCAGGGCCCACCTTGAATCTGTGGTGCCAAACTATCCACACGCTGGACATTACAGGGAAAACACAAATATTAGCTTGTTTCCAAGCTTGTGGGCTGGCCCACTCATATAGGCCCCACCTTGATGAATGGATTCAATCCACGTCGTCCATCCTATTTACCAGCTCATTTTAGGCGTTGAGCCGAAAAATGAAGCTGATCCAACTTTCTGGTGGGCCATACCTTAGCAAACACTGATTCTCACCGTTTAAAGTCACTTGAATCTTTCTATGCGCCAAAATATACCGAATATTGGGCTTGATGGGTTGGTAATGAACTGTAGAAGCCATTGGGTGAGTCGGATTCGCCTGATGTGGGCCCTACCACGGAAAAACCGTAAAATTTCATTTTTTTTTCAAAAAGAAAAAACATTACATGTAGTAGACGTTGCTGCTGCCAGAGGTGCAGGCAGCGCTTACGGCATGCTGGCGGGCGAATGAACAGGGTCTCACGGCCCCCGGTCGTGGGCCCCACCATGATGTATGTAGGTCATCCAAACCGTTCACTAGGTGGGCCCCTCCCTAGAATGGGCCCCCTCCAAAAATCAAGCCCATTCAAAGCTCAGGTGGCCCACATCACAAGAAACAGTGGGGCTAACCCTTTGCCATTGAAACCCTTTTTGGGTCCACAGAAGTTTTGGATCAAGATGAAATTTGTTTTTACCCTTCATCTAGGACTACGTGACCTTATGGATGGTCTAGATTGCATATAAACATTATGGTGGGCCCCACGTGGGACTCACAATAATATATGAGTTTTATTTGCACCGTCCGCTTGGATGTTGGAGCCCACAGTGATGTATTTGTTCTATCCCCACCGTCCAGAGGACGGTGAGTGTGCTTGTGTGTGTGTGCGTGTGTGTGTGCATGCTGTGTGTGCGTGTGTGGATGTGTATATATATATATATATATATATATATATATATATATATATATATATATATATATATATTATAAATTATATATTATATCATATATAATATATGTTATGGTGGGCCTTCATGTGGGACCCACCATGATGCATGTGTTGCATCCAAGCCGTTCAACCATTTGAGAGTACCTTTTAAAGCTTGAGACTAAAAATAAGTTAGATCTAAGGTTCAAGTGGACCCCACCATTTTATGTAGTGGACAATGAAGTCCACCGTTCAAATTTCTAAGGAGCCATAGTAGTTTCCTATTAAGCTGATATTTGTTCCACTTCATCTATCCCTATATTAACTCAGGAACAGGTTGGATGGGAAATACATGTTATGGTGGGCCTTAGGAATTTTAATGGTGGAAATCATTATCACCACTTGTATTTGGGTGTGGCCCATTGTTGTGGCCCATTGTTGTGGCCCATTTGACATACATAAGGCCCATGTAATGTGGGCCCATCTTATGTCTTTGTGGCCCATTGTTGAGGCCCACCTTGATGTACGTAAGGCCCATGTGATTAGGCCCATTCGATGTATTCATGGCCCGTTGTCGAGGCCTACTTTGATATATATGAGACCCATGTTACGAGGCCCATGGGATATGGCCCATTGTAATGTACATAAGGCCCATTGATGTGGCCCCTTGATGTATATAAGGCCCATATGAGGCGGCCCATTGGATGTATCTAAGGACTATGGGTCGAGGCCCAAAGAGATGTATATAGGTCCATTGCAATGTGTGATTTCCCATGGTTTATGTAATGATATTTGATGATGGGCCATGCCTTGGGAACAATGTTGGTTTGACATCCACATTGTAAGTACAATGTTGGTTAAATGTCCGCATTGTAACTCTCCTTAGGGCCCATTGATAGGTCCATGCTTGTTGATAATTCATCACTTTATAACATGCTTAGTATAGCTCCATGATCCATGCCCATACGCATCATATGTATGCTTGATATGAGGAATGTTTAATCATAGTATAAGTCGTTGGGCTGAGACATTTACGGGACTCCATATGAGACGGAGTGCCCGACATGAGCGCGTGGTACACGCGAGATTGCTGCATGACTGACGGTGTGACTCATGCATTTCGCATTGTGTGTCGTGATCACTGCACGCCCTAGCGACATCAGGGCCGTGACCTCCACAGGCACATCGTGGATGGTCGTATAGGATACCGAAAATATTGGCTCTAGCATTGTGGGCACTTAGGATGTCCTTGGGTGAAAATCTCAGAACCTTTTTGGTACCTGGGGATGCTCCAAAGGTTAGACCGAGTGGATACACGAGCGCCCGAGTGCCAAATACTAGTACGCCGCGTCTCCCACTGTGTCGTGGTCGGTTGGAAGGGGGTGTAGCCTTATCCTCCTGAGTGAGGGGGCTATAAGCTAGGCTGAGTTTGACCAGCTCACAAATGAGTCCGCTATCGACGAGCCGGGTAAGTATTGGCAGACTACTGGTTAGGCGGATAGTGAGGTCTCTTCCACTTACTTGACTGTGCAGCTAGGGAGGAGGCAGTCAGTGTGAGGTGTATTAGACCCCGATGATATCCAGAGAGGAATCGTACTGATATGTGTACTTGATGAGTACTGGCATGCTTGCTTTGCATCTCGCATATGACATCTGGCTACATAGGCCTTGCACCGCATGGCCTTGGTATGGCCGATAGCATTCATGCCTTGCATCATATAGCTTTGTTATAGCTGATAGCATTCATGGACTTACCGCATATTTCTGCATTACTCTGATATTGTACACTCGGCACTTGCCTTACGCACACACGTACACCACCCTCTAAGCTTTTGTAAGCTTATGCACGACCGTCGCGTGCAAGTGCCGTTGGACAGCAGCAGCGCTAAGGCAGGAGCGCGTATCAGATCTTTTTAGAGCTTTTTGATCACCCTGTATTTCCCTTTTCGCATTGTACTTAAAAGTTTTTGATATAGTGGATATGTGGTGATGTTATTCCGTGACCTGGTTATGCTTGTGGTTATGCTCCATTACAAAAAAAAATCATACTGAAAATCCTCCTTGTAGGATCCCGGTATCAAAATCTGGCATATGGGCGCTGGGAGCCGAGAATGGGGTATTACGAAGGCTGTCGACACCAGATTCGGTGATTGGAAATTTTGTGAGCCCGTTTTTCGAGTTTGGGGCGTGACACCGGTACAGATGACACATATCCGTGGCATTTTCGGTTAGGGCATATGAGAGAGAGGGGCATGATGAAGCTCCATAAAAGAAAATTGTCAAAGGGAGTTAAGGCATGCAAAGTGGATTTCTGTGAGCATTGCATTTAGCGGTGGAGTGCTCAATTATATACATTTCGATGTCTAGGGGCCAGTGACAGTACCTTATAAGGGAGGAGCATAATACGCTGTGAGCTTCAGAGATATTACTCGCGGAAGGTTTGGGTCTACTTCTTGAACTATAAGTCTGAAGTGTTCACCAAGTTCAAGGAATTGAAGGAAGAAATAGAGAAGCAAATCAGGAGACAGGTTAATTATCTCAAGTTAAATAACAGTACGGAATATAGAGAAGTGGGATTCATGAAATTCTATAAGGAACGAGACATCACAAGGCACTTTTCAACTCTAGGGACCCCACAACAGAACAGTGTGACAAAGAGGATGAACAGAACTCTATTTGAGAAGGCGAGAAATATGCAGTTGCATGTGGGGCTGCCTAAAAGCTTTTGGACAGAAATGATTAACATTGCATGCTATATTGTAAATTGGTCACCATCTACAATGCTAGACTCCAAGATTATAAAGGAAGTATGGACAAGAAAGGGAATTGATTACTCAGGAATGGGGATCTTCGGGTGTCCAGCATATGTTCACATGCAGAGTGGACAAAGGATGAAGTTGGATCATAAATATAGAAAGTGCATCTTTATCAGGTATGAGAAAGGTGTTAAGGATTATAAGATTTAGGATACACATTTTTATAAGGTGATCATTAGCAAAAATGTCATCTTTGATGACGTATCGATGTTAAAGACCAACAAAGATGCTGCAGGAAAGTCAGAAACACATGGTGATACATTGAGATTGTCAGTGCAGGTGGAGTCAGTTGAGCCAATTACTCAAGGTGAAATTCAACAAAAGTAAAAAAAAAAAAAAAAAAAAAAAAAAAAGTAACCGAAAGAATCAGTAGAATACCTAAAAAGTATAGCCAGGAACAGGGAAAGACGAACCATTAGAGCTTCAATTCGATATGATCAAAGATATGCTTTCTTTCACATTGTTCACAAGGAGTGGAGATCCCTAAATTTGGAAAGGATGGCGACAAGTGGATATTGGCCATGACAGAGGAGATGGAATCTCTACATAAGAATTAGACATGGGAGTTGGTGGAACTTTTAAAAGGTTAGAGGGCTATAGGGTGAAAGTGGGTGTTCAGAAGGAAGGAAGCATTAATAGAGAAATATGGCAAAAAGTTCAAGGCACGACTTATAACAAAAGAGTACTTGTAAAGGGAAGGAATAGATTACAATGAATCACTACAAGAAATTGGCCTTTTACCGACGAAGTTATTTTCAACGAAATCAATTTTGTAGGTAAACATGACTTTCCCCGACGAAATATGATTTCATCAGCAAAAGATTCGTGCCACCATTTACAACGACGGCCTGGAAACTTTTACCGATGAAATTATTTATCATCAGTGAAAAATCTTTTTCCGATGAACCAAATAGTTCGTCGGCAAAAGATCGGAGAGGCTATTTTTCTGACATAATACAATATTGTCAGTAAATGAACTTTGTACCGACAAAAACAATCGTCGGTAAAGGAGTTTTTACCGACGAAATACATACATCGTCGGCAAAAATCGATATTTTGAATTTTTTTATTAAAAAAAATAATTGATAAAATCTTTAAGATTTTGACAAAAAAAATTTAGAATTTGTATATTATTATTATTTTTAAAATATTTGATAATAAATATGATATTTTGTTAAAAGGTTTGAAAGAAAAATTAAGAGTAAAAAAATATACATTTCGAAAAAAAAAAACGTGATTTTTAAATGGAAATTGAGATTTATCTCTAGAAAAAATAACATTTTTTACTAATTATTAGGCACATCTACTAATTGAACCTTTAACCATTTTTTGACAATTCTAATTAGTCCAAATTAAAGAGTAAATAACTTCAGATGTTTAAATCAATTTTCACTCAAATTGTTGATCAATCTTGTATGCCTAATATCTTTCCCATATGTAGCCTGATCGGGGCGAGTAACTAGTCAAATTGAGGGTATTGATCAGTAAAATAAAGTGAATGGACCAGATCACATGTAAAATGGGCCAAATATTTTGGTCAAAATTGTGACCCAACTTATTGACCTCGTGAGAACCTAAGAATTGATGTTAATAAGTTTTGTGGGCCCCTTCATAATGTGTGTCGAACATCAACACCGTGCATTTGATGTGTCCCCTTTAGGTTATGAGATATCTTAAAACTCATCCGTATATAAAACTTAGGTGGGCCATACCATCTAAAACTATGTGAAGACATCCTAAAAAATATAAAAGCACTTGGTGGGGCCCACATGAGTTTTGGATGCGGCTGAAACTTGGTATAACGCCTCATCCAAGTGGGACACAGATAATGAGTGGGTTGGATATGTGAATCACATCTAGGCAGGCACAATATATGATTATGAATGTTTTAAGGAAATCCATCTCCACTAGATTTAGGTGAGTTACTCATTACCCTTAGCATACTGAGTAAATTTTGTGGGGTCCACCATTATTTATTTATTTTATCCACTCCGTTCATCCATGTTAACAGATAATTTGAGGTCTAAAGAACAAAAAGGAAGCATATCCAAAGCTCAAGTGGACCACACCACGGGAAATAGTGTGATTGAACCTCTACCATTGAAAATTTCTTAAAGGCCATAGAAGTTTTGGATCAAGCTAATGTTTGTGTTTTCTCTTCATTCATATCTTTTTGATATTATGAACAACCATTAACCATTTTTGGACAATCTGATCAGTCCAGATTGACGGGTAAATAACTTCAGATGTTTAAATCAAAATTCACTCAAATTGTTGATCAATCTTGTATGCCCAATATCTTTCTCATATGTAGCATGATCGGGGCGAGTAACTAGTCAAATTGAGTGTAATGATCAGTAAAATAGAGTGAATGGACCAGACATGTAAAATGGGCCAAATATTCTGGTCAAAATTGTGACCCAACTTATTGACCCCCTAAGAACCTAAGAATTAAAGTTAGTAAGTTTTGTGGGGTCCATCATGATCTGTGTTAAACATCAACACCATGCATTTGATGTGTCCCTTTTAGGTTATGAGATATCTCAAAAATCATCTGTATACGAAACTCAGGTGGGCCATACCATCTAAAACTATATGAAGACACTAAAATATATATAAAAGCACTTGGTGGGGCCCACGTAAGTTTTGGATGTGGCTGAAACTTGGTCTGACCCCTCATCCAAGTGGGTCACACATAATGAATGGGCTGGATATGTGAATCACATCTAGGTGGGCCCAATATATGATTATGAATGAGACAGGTCCAAGGCTTAAGTATTGGAGCACAAAGTGGGGATTGAACGTCCACCATAAAAACTTCTTGAGAGTTTGAGAAGTTTCAGATCAAGCTGATATTTGTGTTTTCACTTCATCCACGTCTACATGACATTATGAATAGGTTGGATGGTAAAAAAACATCACGGTGTCCCTTCGAAAGGTTTCAATGGGGGGTGTCATTATCACTGCAGCTTCCTTTGGTGTGGTCCATTAGAGTTGTGAACCTGCTTCATTTTTAAGAGCATACCTTAAAATGATCTGAGAAAAGTGATGAATGGAGTGGATAAAATAGTTACATCATGGTGGGCCCCACAGAGCCCCTACCGGACCTACTGAACTTATTTCCGACGAAATTTATTTCGTTGGTAAAAATGACTTTTACCAACGAAATAATATTTCGTCAGAATAAGATTCCCGCCGAGAGGCTATTTTTACCGACGTTATACAATATCGTCGGTAAAGGAAATTTCTACCGAAAAAAAATCGTCGGTAAAGGCGGACAAAATGAACGGTGGACATATTATTTCACTTTGTGTGGTTGATCATAGATGTTGATTTGTAATTTTTATTTTTGGTGTAGCTAATAAGTATATTTAAAAACATATGTACGAAGTGGATGGGGCTGATAGAGCACAGGTGGGCCCAAATATTTTTACAGCTTTTTACCGACGAATGGTGACAAGTATTACTGGCGAAAAATTTCGTCGGCAATAAGGTTATGTTTTAAGCCGAAACAACTCCAACGCCCATCCATCTCTCTCAGTCGCTCTCACGCTCTCACTCTCGTTGTTGCTCTCTCTCTCTCTCTCTCTCTCTCTCTCTCTCTCTCTCTCTCTCTCTCTTTCTCTGAAGCTCGGTTGAGGTATTTCTCTCTCTCTCAATCTTCTCTCTTTCTCTGAAGCTCGGTTGAGGTATTTCTCTCTCTCTCAATCTCAATGACGATTTAGGGATTTTAGGGTGGATTGTCCAAAATCGAAATTTGGGGATTTTTTGGTGGATTTGTCGATGCACATGGTAGGGCCCACCATTACGTATCTGTTTCATCCACACCATCCATCCATTTTTCCAGATCATTTTATGTTGTGAGATCAAAAAAGGAGATTGATGTAAATCTCAAGTGGACCCATCACAGAAAACTGTGTTGGGTGAACGACCAGCATTAAAAAATTCTCAGGGGCTACAAAAGCTTTGGATCAAGATAATATTTTTTTTTCCCCCTCATCCAGGTCAGTTTGACGTAATCAATAGGTTGGATGTCAAATAAAAATTACAGTGGGCCCTAGGAGGTTTTTAATGGTGGACATTCAATTACTACTGTTTTCCTGTGGTGTGGTCTACCTGAGATTTATATCTCGAAAAAATGGATAAACAATGTGGATATAATAAATACATCATCAAAATATTTATAGGGGTTTGAATTTAATTACTAAATCAACTTTAATATCTCTAATTAGCGAACATATGTAATGTTTGTTACAATGGTTGTGATAAGCCTACTGAAATATATACTTTGCCTGAAAACAATGAAACTTCAAGTCTCAAATGGGCCATAAGCACAAGATTCTGTTCGAGTGACTAATCAACGATTTTTAACTGTTGATTTACATGGACAATGTTTGGACGTCGCTGATCATTGTATTAAAGTAATTATAGTGATGCAAACGATAATCTAATTATTTTAAGATATCATTAGTGGGCCATGTGTCCAATAGATTAATAGTCTAACGATACACATGTTACACATGCAACTCTTAGAAGGTTTTTAGATGTAATCCAAGCTTTCACAGTGGATTTTAAACCCCTGGTTGAGGGGATTTGAAACCCTCAGTTACTTTATGGTGCCAAACAACTAATGGGATTTGAAACCTCTTAAATCCCCTCAAATCCCCCCAAATCCATGGTGCCAAACAACCCCTTATTTAGTTCCAAAATTCACTGGCTTAGCTCGGAACTCGGCCGAGTCAACTTAGTTGGTGGGCTGAGTTGCCTTATAGACCTGCAATACACTAGATTATTTGACTCGGCTAGTTCTTAGACTTTGATCTCCTTTGAATTGTTGGTACAACTCGGAGTTCAATGAGCGTCAACACTCGTATTCGTACAACATGTACCCACACCAGCTATATCACTAGTGTGGTACACTAGCCAATCCGATTCCTCAATTTAGAAGGTTGAACAGGACAACAAGTGTGATTGAGGAGGTCCAATTCCATAAATATTGTATGCCATCGTTGAAACATTCATGAGCCACAAAAGCTTTAGCTTACGTTAATATTTTTGTTCTTTCTGTTCATCTTAGAGAAAATAACCAAACAATCGATTAGGTCACTTTATGAATAGTTTAGATTGCATATAAACATAGACGAGGAACTAAAAAAAGTTTAAATGATAGGCAGTCCCTTTCCACTGTTTCCAGTTACATAGCCACTTATTTCAAATTTGACTGATTTTTAGCCACATGTCTTAATATGAACTGCCAGAACAGATGAAAGTTATTTTCTCCCTAGGGTCCACATTGATGTTTAATTGTCATCCAACCTGTTCATAAGGTCACATAATCATAGATAAAGGGAAAACAAAAATATCAGTTTGATCCAAAACTTCTTGGGCCTCAAAAAGCTTTCAATGGTAGGAGCTCAATTCCCATTATTTCCTATGGTGTGGTCCACTTAAGCCTTAGATCTGCCTCAATTTTTGGTTCATGCCTTAAAATGAGCTGACTAAAGGGATGAATGGTGTGGATAATAAACTTATATCATGGCCGGCCCCACAAAAGTAACGTGTGTTAGTATCGGGTAACGTGAGGTGCTATAAATGAAGGCAGCTGTCAACATCACCTCGAAAATGCAGCGGTAAATACAAGGGTAAATAATTATTACTCATTTACGGTGAGTTACCATTGTCATTGGAGAATCAAACAGCCCCTTAGGGTATGCCGCCTGACAAACGGCCTAGATTCTGCATGCATCTGCAACTACAAGCATGTGTGGGCTCAGAAAACCTCATCCAAAGCTTATTATCTAGCCTAAAATTTCCACAGCAGGGTTCTTCATGTCTAAGCATTATAAATTTATATTTTTTACAATACTCTGAAGTTCTGTTGTGTTTTTATATAGCTGCTAGCCTGCTACTATAACTTTAATAGGCTTCTTTCACACACACACACACACACACACACACACACACACAAAACTTTAGTAGGCTTCAAATCATATCAATTATCTTTTCTTGTGAAATTGTTGCATATGAGTCACACTCTTGATTAGTAATCATAGTTGGGCAACCGGATTGCTAGTCTAGTCTTTGTTATTGATTAATTTGATTGAGCTAGTATTGTGTTAGAGTAAAGGATAAATATGTAGAGCTATTTATTCCTATCATTCTCAATGAAATACACGCTAGATCCCTGTAGCGGTACAGCTTAGTGATGCTTTCACTTTATTTTGAGATTTTAAGAAACTATTATACTTTGCAGATTGTGGAAGTTATATTTGATCTTTTCTCATTATTTTAAGAAACTATTATACTTTCACTTAGTGATGCTTAATATGTATTACATTTTTTTCTTAAATTATTATTGTGACTTGTTAGTTTATAGTTGTGACCTGTGATCGTGATTTGTAAGTTAGATAATTAGTTACCCGTTTGAGGATTTTTATGTGGTCATACATAGATATGGTGTGTTTTTGGTGGCATAGAAATCGCTTAAATTGTCCCATTTTGGATAGTTCAAGGTTAGATAGATAGTATGCTTTCATATAATTTATTTAAATGTTCATTCCTGATCCGCGGTTTATCTCCTCGTTTCTCTCTGGATATGTTTCTTCCATTCCGTATCCAATGTCAAATATCTTTATATTGCTTTAAATATTTGATATCGGAATGTAACGTAAGATTAACTTATCTGGAGAGGCATGGGGAGATGCTGCCAGATTTTCGGTGTGGACGTTTAAATGGGAATATGAAAGTATTACAATCTATCCAACCTTGGATGGGTAACTAATTTAGGATTTAATTGAGTGGTGGTCCCTGGAATGTGGGAACCGCTATTATGACCATGACGAAGTTGTCCATTCTTATGGACAGTAATATGGGTGGCCTGGCCATTTGGACAGGCCCGTGTTTATGTATTAGCTTGAAATTGATGGAGCAGACCCGGATGTGCGTTGGAGCTATCCGAAAGTTGAGCGGGGGTCCCTGGAAGGTGGGAACCGCTGTTATGACCATGATGAAGCTGTCCATTTCCTATGGAGCAATATGGGTGGCCTGGCCATTTGGACAGGCCCGTGTTTATGTATTAGGTCGAAATTGATGGAGCAGACCCGGATGTGCGTCGGAGCTATCCGGATGTTGAACGGGGGTCCCTGGAAGGTGGGAACCGCTAATATTTATTTTTTTCCCTTCATCACTGTCTGCGTGATCTTTTGAACATGTTGTCCCTAAACATAAACCTATAACCTAAACCTATAACCTATAACCTAAACCTAAACTTAAACCTATAACCTATAACCTAAACCTAAACCTAAACCTAAAAGCTATAACCTTAACCTAAACCTAAACTTAATTCACTTAACTTAAACCTACACCTAAACCAAACCTATAACCCTAACCCGAACCTGAACCCGAACCTAAATTCCTAAACTAAACCTAAACCTATTCTCAAATCCATAAACCTATAACCTAACCTACAACCTATATAACCTAAACCTAAACCTATAATCTAAACCTATAACCTATAACCTAAACCTAAACTTAATTCACTTAACTTAAACCTACACCTAAACCCAAACCTATAACCCTAACCCGAACCCAAATTCCTAAACCTAAACCTAAACCTATTCTCAAATCCCTAAACCTATAACCCTAACCTATAACCTATAACCTATAACCTAAACATATAACTTATATAACCTAAACCTAAACCTATAACCTATAACCTAAACCTATAACCTATATAACCTAAACCTAAACCTACAACCTATAACCTATAACCTAAACCTAAACCTATAACCTATAACCTATAACCTATAACCTAAACCTAAACCTATAACCTA
>JAJHSJ010000367.1:0-33213 GCA_021015155.1 Magnolia officinalis | reverse complement strand
TCAGATTTTGACCTTAACATTTTTTGGCACCGTCTATAGAAGCTGATGCGAAAGGTCAGGTTCCTATTCTTAAATATAATAGCAAAAGGAAAGAAGAAAGTGGTAACTGAGGAACCAGAACAAAATGATCAGATCCGTTCCTCTTTGCTACTTCACGTCAAATTGGCTCTAAGGCCTTCCCAGCGTTCTCACATTCAGGCAATCAAGTATCGATCTATGTAAAGCAAGATACAAGCCTTGCACGATGAAATTAACCAGATGAAGTAGCAAAAGAGCCGCAACCACGTCCTGGTCAGGAAAACCCAGTTCAGGAACGTAGGCCCTGTGTAGTAGAGGAAGCTCGTTTCGTGCCAAGGAGTATGAGACCTAAAGGGTCTCAATGTCAACCCACTCGGGCACCAGTTTTGGTTTAGAACCCTCCCTCGACCAAAAATCCAAGTTCCAGCTCGGAATACAGCGACTCGGGCTCCAACGAATGCCTCAGTCACCTCAGCGCTAGCGCCGACGGATCTCCGTCATGAGTTAGATAGGAGAAGGGGAAGAGGAACTCCTGAAGTAGAAAATACACAAGAAATGGTTGCTGAAAATAAAGATCCGTGGGAGACACTATTTGTGGAACTCAACAACAAGATTATGACACTGGAAAAGAAGCAGCAGACAACGTCGGTTCCCACCGCCGTTCAAGCAATGATGGAAGAGACCGAGTCTCCCTTCACCTCGGCGATCATGAACGAGGTGATTCCACAGAGGTTCCGGATACCTCCCATCATCCAATACTCTAGGTCTAGTGACCCATCCGAGCACGTGGAGGCTTATCACTCGTGGATGCAGATCCAAATGGCGACGGACGCGATGATGTGCAGAGGGTTTTCGATCACACTTACAGGATCTGCTCGGAGTTGGTACCGTTAGCTCAAACCCAATTCCATTAGTTCTTTTGCAGAACTCAGCCGATTATTCCTTACCCAATTCATAAGTGGTAAGAAGAGTCGGAAGCTGAATACTCATCTGTTCACCATCAAGCAAGATCCTAAGGAGTCATCGAAGGACTACATAGCTCAATTCAATGAGGAAGCATTACAAGTGGAGGACTACAATGAAAAGATGACACTCTCTACCATGTTCAGTGGTCTAAAGGAGGGAAAGTTCACCTTCTCCATTGGAAAGAATCCACCGAAAACGCTAGCTGACCTTATCGCCGGAGCTCAAAAGTATACTAACGTCGAGAAATTCTCCAATGCTCGCAAAAATGTTCAAGTGACCAAGCCGACGGGTAAAGGGAAGAGACTAAGGAATAAAGAACCTCAGCTATCCAGCAAAGGACCAGATGACAGCGTGCCTCGCGATAGTCGTCCGAACAGAAAGCTGGAGGGTAAATTCCGTTCCTACACCCCCTCAACACATCCACCAAGCAAATTCTATTGGATATCAGAGGGCACAAGCTTTTGAATTGGCCTGTTTGTATGAAGGCCGACCCGGATCATCAAGACAAATGCAAGTATTGCCGTTTCCATCGAGATCATAGCCACAACACAGCCGACTACGTGGATCTCAAAGATGAGATCGAGGTGCTTATCCGTAAGGGTTATCTGTGACGATATACTAAGGAGGAGAGAACAACTTAGAAAGAAGAGCAAGAGCAGCTAAATAATACCGCAGATGAGCCAGCCGAAATCCACACCATCTTCGGTGGCTCATCCGATGGAGGAGATTCAAACAAGGCTCGAAAAGCCCATTCTCGGAAGTCTGACCCGGAACACTACATCCACATGATCGAGCGACTGAGCAAAGAACTCCGGCTCAGCCCGTGTAATATGACCTTCTCAAAAGATGATGCGCGCGGAATCCAACATCCGCACGACGTCGCCTTAGTGGTCACTATAACCATAGCCAACCACAAGGTGTACCACATCCTAGTCGACACAAGAAGCTCAGTGGATGTGATCTACTCCAAGGCTTTCGAAAGAATGGGGATTCCTAGGTCACGCCTCAGACCTGTGAAGACCCCCTACACGATTTTGCCAGAGAAAGGGTGATCTCCAAGGGAGCCATCTCCCTCTATGTGACCGCGGGAGAAGAACAACATCAAGTCACCCTCATGGTAGATTTTCTCGTTGTCAGTGTGCTGTCAGTACATAACGTCATTTTGGGCAGACCGTCTCTCAATGTAATGAGGGCAGTTGTCTCCACCTATCATTTGATGATGAAATTTCCCGCTGAGGGCGGAATAGGCTAAGGTGATCAGCGCGAGGCTCGGAGATGTTACGTGATGGCAATGAAAAAGGGTCCATAAAGCAAGCACTCCCCATCAACGTCCTAGATCCCAGAGGACCTGCAGAGAACTCATCTGTGGAAGACCTGGAGAAAGTGCCACTGGAGGAGGCCGACCTAAGCAGAACTGTTCAGCTAGGAACATCATTAAGTTTTGAGCAGCGGTCAGAGATACTAGCCTTCCTGCGACAGCACAAAGATGTCTTTGCATGGTCGCATAAGGACATGCCCGGGATCTCTCCGGATGTCATGGTCAGCAGGCTGAATGTGGACCTAGATCACAGACCTGTAAAACAGAAGAGGAGACCGTTCGATTCCGAGCAGTATGAAGCCATAGCCGATGAAGTCCGTACTGCTCAGCGCTGTCTTCATAGAAGAAGTACACTACCCCGATTGGATCGAAAATGTGGTCCTCGTTAAGAAAGCCAATGGAAATGGCAGGTCTGTGTAGATTACTCGGATTTGAACAAGGCTTGTCCGAAGGATAGTTCCCATTACCTTGGATTAATCAGTTGGTGTGCTCGCTTATTTCGGATATAACCAAATCTTGATGCATCCCCCAGATAGGCAGAAGACTACCTTCGTCACTGACAAGGGACTCTACTGTTACCGGGTCATGTAGTTTGGCCTGAAGAACACTTGGGCCACATATTAGAGGTTAGTAAATTAAATGTTCGCCAAATAGATCAGGCATACTATGGAAGTTTACGTCAACGATATGCTTATTAAGAGCATCAAGGCGTCCGATCACTTGGTAGATCTTGGAGGAACCTTCGTCAACCTCCGAGAGTACCAGATGAAGCTGAATCCCGCAAAGTGCGCCTTTGGAGTTGGCTCCGGTAAATTCCTCGATTTTCAAGTCAGCCAAAGGGGCATCAAAGCGAACCCCAACAAGATCAAGGCCCTCCTCGATATGAGCTTGCCTTGGACTATCAAGGAGATACAAATACCTCACCGGGCGAGTAGTAGCACTCAGGCGATCATATCCAGGGCCACAGACAAATGCCTCCCCTTCTTTCAGTAGTTAAAGGGTCATAAGAAGGCAGAGTGGATATCGGAATATGAGCAAGGTTTTAACAACTGAAACAATATTTAGGTTCGCCTCCCTATTGTCTAAGCCAGAAGAAGGCAAGCCCCTATTCTTATATCTCGCAGTCTTGGCTTCAACCGTTCCTCGGCCTTAATTAGAGAAATAGGGGGCAAGCAACAAACATCTGTATACTATGTGAGTAAAGTCATGGTACCTCTCGAGATGAGGTATTCGACTCTAGAAAAGTTAGCGCTCTGTCTCGTTGTCTTGGCTCAGAGGTTACGTCCATACTTCCAAGCCCATTCCATCGTAGTCTTAACCGACTCTCCCCTCAAGCAAGTCCTCCAGAGGCCAGAGGTATCAGGTCGGCTAACCAAGTGGGCAATCGAACTCGGGGAGTTTGATATCTAATTTCGTCCAAGGACAGCGATCAAGGGCCAAGCTATGACTAACTTCATTGCAGAATTCACCGCCTCGGACGGAGAAAGAATCAGCGCCGAAGTGGAGACGACTCCTTCGCCTGTTCCTCCAAGTCACCAAGGGACGAATCAAGAGATAATGTTAGAGCCAGGGTGGATTCTTTATGTGGATGGGTCATCCAATGCTAAGCGTGCCGGAGCAGGAATTGTCCTGGTTGCGCCTGATTCTACGCCCATCCAGTATGCGATTAGACTCGGTTTCAAGGCCTCTAATAATGAGGCGGAATATGAGGCTCTGCTGGCTGGACTCAGACTAGCGGCTAGTCTGGGAGTCCAGTCTCTCTAAGTACGATGTGATTCTCAGTTGGTAGTGAATCATATCTCTACTGAATACGAGGCTACGGAGACTAGGATGGTGGCCTACTTGGGCAAAACAAGAAAACTGATAGAAGGATTCTGGAGCTGTACTATCAGTCAGATTCCTAGGATGGAGAATTCCCGGGCCGACGCCATAGCGAAGCTAGCCTCAGACATGGAAGAGAAGATCCCGCGAGTCATTCCCATGGAGTTCATAGAACATCCGAGCATTAATCAAAAAAAGAAGAAAGCGGTCAATTCAGTCGATGATGCACTGAGATGGATGAGTCCCATTTATAACTACCTCACATCCGGTGAGGTCCCCTCGGATAGGTTAGAAGCCAGGCACCTAAGAGTCAGAGCGGCATGTTATGTGATCCTGAACGGGATCCTGTATAAGAAAGGACACTTATAGCCCTATCTCAGGTGTCTACGACCGAGGAGGCAGATTATGTGACTCGGGAGATTCACGAAGGCTTCTATGTAAACCATTTGGTGGTCGAGCCATAGCTTTGAAAATACTCCGCCAAGGATATTTTGGCCGACCATCAGGGAGGATTCAAAGAACTATGTTCAAGATGTGATAAATGTCAACGATACGCTGCTGTACGAGAAAAGAAAAACCTGCAGAACAAATGACTCCCATGAGCGGTACGTGGCTGTTCACCTAGTGGGGATCGACATCATCGAACGTCTGCCCCAGGGAAAGGGTAAGTCAAGTTCGCCATTGTCGCAGTAGACTACTTCACTAAGTGGGCCAAGGCCAAACTCGTTGCAAAGATCGCAGAACAGAAGGTGATCAATTTTATCTAAAAAAACATCATCTGTCGGTTTAGAATCCCACACACCATCGTGTTTGATAATGGAAGGCAGAGTTTGATAACGACAAGTTCCGAGGCATGTGTCAGGGGCTCGACATCACAAACGCGTATTCCTCACCTCGGCATCCGCAATCCAATGGATAGATGGAAGTAGTTAATAAGGTCATCAAACACCATCTCAAAACAAAACTAGAGAATGAGAAGGGCAACTGGGCTGAGGAACTTCCATTCGTTCTCTGGGCTTACGGGACTATAGCTCAGTCGTCCACTGGAGAGACCCCATTCTCACTTTCCTACGGTTCGGAAGCAATGGTAACTGTCAAAATTGGCCTTCCTACAGCTCGGGTCAGAAATTATCAGGAGAATGAAAACACCGAACAAATTGCAGTTAACCTGGATCTACTTGAAGAGGCTAGAGACATCTCTAGACTCCAGGTCACTGCTCGACATCAACAGGTGGCATGATTCTATAATTCCAAAGTAAATACCAGACGGCTTCATCCAGGGGACCTAGTCCTTCTCCGAGTCTTCCATAACAACGCAGAGTCAAGGGTTGATACACTCGGGCCTAACTTGGAAGGGTTGTATCGTGTGGTTCGATCGACCAAACCTGTCTCCTACCACTTAGAAGACCTCGAGGGCTGTCAGCTCCCCCACCCCTGGAACGCGCGAGCACCTAAAAGTCTACTACCCTTGATGTAATGGCCGTTGAGGGCCTCCAATACATGTGCATCCGAGTGACTAGCCTTAAGGCTCCCAATAAAATTCATATTTTTTGTATCTACATGAGTGGATTATCTACTACAAATAAGTTGCCTCTCATAAGTAGGGGCCGACTCAACGAACTGATCCCTTAAAGGAGTTAGTACATTATCCCATGAAAAGTTCTACAAGATATCCTCTCATATTTGGGGAAAAGCCCATAGACGACCTGACTCCCTGACTAAGATGTCGGTTCATCATCCGACCAACGAGTTTACTAAACGTCACTTGCCAATCGTGGGAGGAACCGATCCCCTAGGGGTCAGGTCCTAACAATTATAATACCGTAGAGTTCTATGAAATGACATTGACATGAGCTGACTCGTCAAGGAGTCGGCTCGACTATGCCACGAAATGAACCAACCTGTCAATGAATTAGTTCGGCAATCAATAATTAACAACACCATCCAAAAATCAACTACGGATTAACATATAAAAATCATCATCCACATGCACCAGATCATTCATCAAAAGACAAGTTCAAAAAAAGTCATAAAAAGAGAAATGTTAGAAACTATTCAGTTGAAGGGGGAGGAGCTTGTGAGGTAGGAGCCTGATCTGGGTGAGCATCTCCAAAGGGTTTCTCCCCAACATCTTTAGGCAACAGAGGCTTAAGGTTGAGGTCCGGATACAGATCTTGGACCACATCAATGCAAGTGTCGAAGCCACAGTTGTAAAACTTGGTAGCTTTGGCGGCCCTCTCCTCTGAAGCCTTGAAGGTAGCCATTGCGGCAGCCACTGCCAAGGCCAGGGAGGCCTCGTCTTCAGCTTGTTGTGCTTCGTTCACCTGGGAGACTGCTCTGTGCAACTATTCCATAACCTCGGCTCTAGTCTCCTCCAGCGCATTCACCAATCGGGCGTTCTCCTTGGCGAGGGAATCTGCATGGGCCCTGTCTCAGGATATCTCAGCTGCAGCCGTACAACATTTGGCCTCGAGATCGCCCATGACTCCCTTCAGCTGGAGCTCACGGGCTTTTCCATCATCAAGTCGTCGGTGCAGTTCAGCCTGCTCCATTCGGAGGAATGTGGCCTCATCTCGTAAGGTCACAACCTCGCCCCTGAGGATTTCCACCTTGACATCTTTCTTCGCAAGCTCCCTTAATCTCTCCCGAGTCAGAAGGAGCCTCGGGACGGACTGAATAAAAAATAAGAGAATGAGCATTCAAGTACAGTAAAAACTGAAGGCAGGAAAAGTTGATAGAAATACCAGGTAAAAGACGGAGGCCATGTCATTGATGAAGGATTCGTCCAATTTGGTGAGAAGGCTCGCAATTTCCTCCTCTAGGGCGTGCTTAGAAGCCCAGCGGACCAAGCAGGACATATGATAGCCCAGCTGGAACCTCTCTCCGCTTGTTCCCACCTAAGCCGACCCCGTCGCTTCCCCGGCCCCAGTTCTGCTGCTTGCTAAGGCCTGATCCTCAGCCCTAGATCATTCCCGACTTCGGGAGGGGAGAGCATGGCGTCAGCCATCCGAATGGTCTCCTCCTGTTCGGATGAGGATGGGACGGCTATGCAGGGATCGGGGGCTACGGGAGGTGCTTTAGCAACACGAGGGGCGGCGACGGGAGGAAGGGTTAAAGCTGGAGCATTGACAACTGCGACCTCAGCCAAGATAGGCGTTGTAGCCAGAACTGCATCAACAGAAATTGAAGCCGCAGCTGGAGCTGCAACGACAAAAATTGGGGACGAAGGGCCCTCGCCTCGTGTAGCCGCCGACCTCCTTCAAACGATAGTCTTTGTTCGGGTTTCAGCCCTCAACACTCCTCGACTGTCGGAACGGCCTTCCTCTTCTGAGACCCAGAAGCCCTGGCCATGCCTGCGTATAAAGCAGTGGATCAACAACCAAGTTAAGAGATCCAGTCCTTTCAAAATAAGGAACAAAGAAAAAACTTACTGAAGGAAGTGGGGAGGGGTTTAGTCTTGCAAAGTCCAGACCAATGAAGGTTGGCAGCTGTGATCAAATCCGACTAGGAGTGGAGGTCTCCCAATCGTGCCTTGGCCTTGGCGACCTAATTTTTCTGGTGTAAGGAGAGGCAAACCTCTTGAAAAATCTACAACAATAAAAGGAAAGCTTCAGTCCAATCACAACAGAAGGGAAAAGGATGCAAAGAAAAGAAAATGTGCGGGGTCCGACTTGGTGTAGTAAATCTAGTGGGGACCCGAGTCGTCAAGTCCCTAACTCTACTGCTGGCACCTCCCATTCGTCCGAAGCCCAGAACCATTATTCTTCCAATCCTTGTTAGAGGATGGAAGATTCATGACTAGCCCCGACCCTTTGTTGCCGCAAGTCACGAAGTAATACCACGGCTCGTGGCTGTCATGCTTGACTAAGTATAAGCTTATCAGCTCCTTTGGTGTCAGATCTGGGTTCCCAACTTGATGCTAGATGATGTAAGAAGAGATCAAAACCCTCCAAGCATTGGCGGTAAATTGGCTAGGAGCAAGTCCCAAGTAGGCCGTCAGGGCTCGGACAAAGGGATGTATAGGGAGTCGGAGTCCATATTGCAGAGCGCAAAGAAAAATTGTGACTTTCCCGTCAGCAGGAGCTCTGGCGGTGTCGAGGGGCTCTGACGCCCTTATCTGCACGGAGTCCGAAATCTCAAACTCCAACTAGATCCATCCTATCTGGGACTCCGCCAGCACGGATCCTCCGGGGATGACCTCCAAGGCTAGCCCACCTCCGGGCATCTCGGCACTGCCCGCCACAGAGTCTCGGGGGGCTCGGGCGGTCTTTTTTTTGCTTGTGCGGTGCGTCGAGACCCCGCTTCTTTGCTCCTTCTCGACTAGGGAAAGAGAGGTACAACTTCTAAGAGGCCTTTGGATGACCCTCTCTTGTCATCCGAGCTCCCCGGCCTGTAGTCATCATCCAGATCGTAATATTCTCAGACCATGTCTAAATCGGCCGACATCCCATAGGGGTAAAGGAAAAAGAAGGGATGCTAGAGAAAGGGAGGACTCACCGGACGGTCACCAGAATCGCCTCTGTCAGAAACTCCTGATCGGTAGGAATTGCCTCGCCGAAAAATTCAGAATCGGTCGGAATCACCTTCGTTGAGAATCGCCTCCTCAGGGAACCAATAGTCACGCGAATTCGGAACGCAGAAATAAAGAGTGTTCCCGAAATGGTGGGGTTATATAGCTAGGGAAGGATCTTCGCATTAATGGTGAGGCATGGTGGCCGCAGCCGAATTGTCATAAGCCGACTTCAGAACACACTTGGCTGTAGGTCACTGGCTCAAGCTCTGCCAGGCCACGTGCTTCTAGTATCGGGTTATGAGCTCGGGGTAGCGGAAGCGGCGCTCGAGTAGGGGAACCATCGCTCAAACGTCTCCCATGGTATACGTGGCAGCCAACCATAGGTTCAGCAATGATTCGAGATCTTAACCGTTGCCATGCGTCCGCTGAAGGTTAGCTCGTGGACAAGCAACCCCAAGGACGTATCTCTTCAAACGTAGAAATCATAATTGCAACCGCACGCATGGAAGATACAACAATGGAAACTATTGATCTTTCGTATATGTTTACTCTCCGAGTCCTTGTTTGAACTTGGAGAGTAGGGGGCTTCTGTTATGGGAAGATACGAGCCCCTTCAATCCCAAGGACTGACACCACCTTAGTACGACCGGATACCTGAGAGGTTATCTGGAATGGTGAAAATGACTGAAGAGAAAAATGATTCTCCGCTCAGCACCAGTTGTGTTCCTACTCCGAGGCTATCGGTTCAAGATAATCTGAGGTCGGGGCAGTCAGCGTGAAGTTCAGATTGGAACTTACTTGTAAGACTTCGGGTTGTTCCATTTTTTGTTCGACCTAAGATGAATCGTTCAGCCACCCACATTTGTGAGTCGCCCATTGCGGGGAAACTTAACTCGACGGGTGAAGTCCGTTGCCCACCTCGGAGCTCGGAGGGGTGATCTCTAGAATACCTGATAGGCGAGTGGTGCCAATTCCCTCATGATCTTGGACCGAAGCCAGTCCCAGTCTCTGGACACGGTCCTACGTATACTAGTTCAGGTCTGGGACCGGAGTCAGGGCCTACTTAGCCTAGAGATCCCGAGCCGAGGGCGAGGCTGGGTGTGGACGTTCATAGGGTGGTAAAAGTGTGTGACAATGGTGCACATAAGAATAGTAGGAGGTACAAGAAGAGAAACATGCTCAATGAGAGTATCACTAGCCTTACCAAGGCTTATCATGAATACGATGCAATGAGTACTGGGCTCCATACCAAGGCAATGTATGAAGGGGCTTATGCAACCAATGCTAATGTGATGCAAGTAATGCCAGTGCTCATATCCAAACCACATGTCAAGTACATTGCCAGTTATAAGGAAATCACCGGGGTCCATTACACTCCGGAATGACTGCCGCTCTACAGACCCGCACAGTCAAACAAGCATAAGAGACCTTATTACCTGCCTGTAGACAGCCAATCACTAGCAAGGACTGATGGTAGATGACCCATTTCATGAGCTAGTCAGACTCAGCCTAGTAATGCCCTCCCTCACAAGCGTCATTACAAGAAATATGGTTTTTACCGACGAAATATTTACGGACGAAATTTTTTTCGTAGGTAAATATGACTTTTATCGATGAAAATTATTTTCGTCGGTAAAACTTTACTTTTACCAACGAAATTTAATTTCATAGGTAAAAGTCATCTTTACCTACGAAAATTTTCGTAGGTAAACGTTTTAAATTTTTGAAAAAAATAAATCAAAAAGGTTACTTTTACTTACGAAATTACATTTCATAGGTAAAAGCCATATTTACCTACGAAAAGTTTCGTAGGAAAAGGGTGGGTTGAATTTTTGAAAAAACAAAAAATCGAAAAGGTTACTTTTATCTACAAAATATAATTTCGTAGGTAAAAGCCATCTTTACCGACGAAACTTTTCGTAGGTAAAGGTGTTTGAATTTTTGAAAAAATAAAAAATCGAAAAGGTTACTCTTACCTACGAAATTAGATTTCGTAGGTAAAAGCCATATTTACCTATGAAAAGTTTCGTAGGTAAAGGGTGGGTTGAGTTTTTGAAAAAATAAAAAAATCGAAAAGGTTACTTTTACCTACGAAATATAATTTCGTAGGTAAAAACCATCTTTATCGACGAAACTTTTCGTAGGTAAAGGGTGTTTTGATTTTTTGAAAAAATAAAAAATCGAAAAGGTTACTTTTACCTACGAAATTAGATTTCGTAGGTAAAAACCATCTTTACCTATGAAAAGTTTAGTAGGTAAAGGGTGTGTTGAATGTTTGAAAAAACAAAAAATCGAAAAGGTTACTTTTACCTACAAAATTAAATTTCGTAGGTAAAAGGCATCTTTACCGATGAACATTTTTGTAGGTAAAGGGTGTTTTGAATTTTTGGAAAAACAAAAAAAAATTGAAAAGCTTACTTTTACCTACGCAATTACATTTCGTAGGTAAAAGCCATCTTTACCAACGAAAATTGTTGTAGGTAAAGGGTGTTTTGAATTTTTGAAAAAATAAAAAATTGAAAAGTTTACTTTTACCTACGAAATATAATTTCGTAGGTAGAAGCCATCTTTACCGATGAAAATATTCATCGGGAATAATGATTTAAATTTTACCCACCATGAAGAGGTTTGGGGTAAGAGTTTTACCGACGAATTCGTTAGTGGGTAAAAATATTTCACAATACTTTTACCTACGAAAATATTCGTAGGTAAAAAAACGTGGATGAGACTTTTACCTACGAAAATTTTCGTAGGTAAAAAACGTGGATGAGACTTTTACCTACGAAATGTTTCGTAGGTAAAAAACGTCGGTGAGACTTTTACCTACAAAATATTTTGTAGGTAAAAGTTTTTTTTTTTTTCTTTTTCCAGCACAAAATTCCTGATATACACTTGTTACAATATATTTCATCATGATATACACCTGTTATATAATATATTTCATCATATTCACATTCACATCCATCTAAACCCAAACTAATGAAAAGAGAGAGAACATATGAGAGGTGATCCTTATCTCCTTTGATGGATTCAAGCTGCATGTTGAAAAGGCCAAGCTATATGTCCTAGAGGGGGGGGGGGGGGGGGGGGGGGGTGAATAGGACTATGCCAAATTAAAATAAAATCAGCGGAAATAAAATAAACCAATAGCCTTACAACATGAATCAATTCACAAAGCTAAATTTAAATCACCTTGATAAATAGATATCGAGAGATTGATGCAAATTCAGTTCTAAGGACAACCTTACACCATAATCAACAAGGGCTTATGGTAGGACAACCTTATTTCTAGAACCTCTTTTGGATCAAGGACTCAATATTAATATAAGTAAATGAAATAGCAAGGAATTGAATTTAAATGCAGAAGTAAGATCTAAATTATTACAACAATCCCCACACTTGCTTGAAATGTAAATAGTTACAACATTCACATCCACTTGTACATTCCACACAATCGAATGATAAAAGATATGACAATTAAGCAAGTATTCAAACCACAAGTCAAAGAGTTATAGTGGTTCGCTTGTGTGTACACCAACTGTTTTCCAACAGCCACACAAAAAGCTACTCCACTCCTAATATCCTCACACAGGGGATATTAGCGTTCACTAACAAATAGGTTTTCACAGGTTCACCAAAAACCTTTACAATTGTGTCTTTTTCACTTGGGCTTACACAATCCAAAAACCCCTCTTTTCTGAGTTTTCTGGTTTTCCTCAGACAACCAATACAATGAGATTTTTCTGGTTCAACCTCAAACAAAACCAGTACAATGAGATTTTTCTGGCTTAACCTCAAACAAAACCAAAAGTAAATGAATTTTACAGAATTGTAAAATACCTGGATTTCTCCTTTTTCGTAGCAGCCCGGTAGAACCAATCGGAGTAGATGATTTGAATGTCAAAGTTCAATTTCCAATACTCACATTCATAAGGTTCTAAGTTCTAATTGATTTTAGATTTAACTCGCTGGGCGTAGCTAAATTTGATTTTGATTCCAAGAAGAAGGAATAAGATAATTCCTCTTTTCAAATAAGATTGGAATATAGAAACAAAATCAAATTAAATAAGCTAGCAAAAAAGGAATATTAAATAAGCACAATCTAGCTTAAAATAAACACAGACTTATCTCAGAGTCATCACTTGAAAATTTCTTGAATTGAATAGCGTTGAAGTTATGAAAACTCTGAATTTCGTGTTCAATTTATAGAAGCAGAAATCGCTCCTACAACTGGTCTTAGAAACCTACGACTGGTCGTAGCTCTAACAGATTTTTGAAAAAATAAGCGCGATCTTTAAAAGCCGTTCTACGACTGGTCGTGAGTACCCTACGACTGGTCGTGGGTCACCTACGACTGGTCGTAGATTCCTACGACTGGTCGTAGGACCAGTGATTTCGTTGCTGGACTTTAAGTCGTAGCTCCACGACTGGTCGTGGACGAGTCGAAGCCACACCTACGACCGGTCGAAGGATCTCCAGGACTGGTCGTGGGCGTACCAAAAATTCTGAAAAATCTTCAACTACTTAGGACTGGTCGTGGAATTTCTTGGACTAGTCGAACCAATGCTAGGACTGGTCGAACAAGAGCTAGGACTGGTCGTAGAATAGACCAACCTTATGTAATTTAAATATTTGATTAATGTATCCAAAGTGACCTACTTAAAGGGTCAACCTAAGGTCATTCAAACCTGAACCATGTCGTATGGACATTGAACTTCAACCATTCAACGAATGTAGATAATTTGAATTATATCAGGCTTGAGATCTTCATCAACATAGAACTACTTCATGCGTTGTTTCTTTAGATTTGAACTTCAACATTGTAGCTTCTTGAGGCTTCAACATGTAGGCTTCAACATGTAGCTTTTTGAGGCTTCAACATGTAGCTTTTGAGGTGTCCTGAATTCCAATAAATGATCATACAAGTACAGAACACCGATAGATGTTTTGGCACACAAAATTTGACAACCAAAGGAGCATGAGATCATAACACTTACAATCTCCCCCTTTGTCAAATTTGTGACAAAACACCCAAATAATAATACTTCAATTTGAAACGAAGTACTCACTACATATTCACAACAAGTTCAACAATAGAGAAGCATGCACAGATATATATGATAAGAAATAACTAGCATCATTCTCCCATAAGAAATAACTAGCATCATTCTCATAACTACCCTGAGAAGCTTAACTCCCCTGAGTAATAGGTACCCCTGAGAAACTTAACTCCCCCTGAGTAATAGATAATAGGAGCACAACTCCCAAAACTTCTCCCCCTTTTTGTCACAAAATGACAAAGGAAGAAGGACAGCAATAATAATGAATATAGCAGTTAGTATATAGATTCAAGAGAGCTTTAGTGCATAATTCAAAAAGTCAGTGAGTATGTAAAGTTAAAAACAAATATTACAGACTTAGAAAAACATTCAGTCAGAACCAGAGGATGGAGCAGGATTAAAGGATCAATTTTGTGTAAACCCTTAGCAATCCGCCTCATATATTTGCGAAGATAAGAGAATTGCGTGTCTTGTGAAACACGAATTTGAGCCACTTGCTCTTGAAGGGAATTCAATCTCTCATCAAAATCAGAGGGCTGAAAATCAGGATCATCAGCCGAGTCTGACTCAAGTTCTTCAAATAAATCATCCATATTCACGTCTTCAGTAGGATCACCAGCTTGTCCTGCATCTCCTGCTTCAGCACCACCGCCACCAGCATCCACTTGGCCATCAGCCAATTCTAAAGTCATCTTGTTAAGATTTGAATTATTAAAAGGGAGATGATGGATGGGTTTTTCTCTAGTAGGCATAGCAACGAGCATATGATTTGCCAGCATAGTCAACAAATAACCAAAGGGTATATCACTATGTCCAGGATGTTGACGAGACAGAATAATGGAATGACAAATTAAAGAAGGTAAACATATTTTTGCACCAGAGATGACAGAATGCAAAACACGAACCATAAAAGCAGTGAGTTCAGTTTTATTGCCAGCACGAGGATAAAGATTAGAGATGAAAATCCTATGTAGTACTCTGTGTCTGGGTAACAAAAATCTTGAGGGAAGTGCATGACCTTTATGAGTCCAATGAACATCCAAATTACATAAATCTCTAGTAAGCATTCTACGTTCAGATTCAGAGAGACTGTCATGTAAAATATTAATTGGAATGCTCTCATCATTGACAGGTATTTCCATAATATCAGCAATCAAATGTCGATCCACTACAAACAATCCTTCTTGAGTATCAACTTTAAAAATTAAATTCTCAAGAGAAAAATCACAGATACATGCAAACATGGATTGGGCAATGGACTGGTATGCAGGTCCACCCCAATGCAAGATGTTATCCCATCCCACAGATTCCAACAGAGGAGGGATACCAAATGAAGCAATGTGATTAACATTCACAGGACGCTCAACAATAATATTTCGCATACGCAAATCCCGAACATTTGGAGGATCATTTTCGGGAGACCGAAGATGACGTTGTACAATAGAAGTTGATCTAGAAGAAGAGGGACCTCTAGTAGTTTTCTTTTTACCTCTAGCATCCATTTTTAATGGAGGATTTCAATGAAACAACAAGATGCAAGATAGAAGAGATGAGGTTTTAATAGATCAGATTTTTCAAGATAAAACCCCAATCTTGCAATGAACGACCCAATAGATTCAACAAGAAAGTGATTTGAAACACTAATATCAAGAATCTATAATAAAAATGCAAAGGAACCACTAACCTTGAAGAACTAAGAAGGTGGGTTCGACCGGTCGTAGCTAGAGCCGTTGGTGGGAAAAAAGAAATGAGGAAGAAGAGTCAAAATCCCCAAATTAAAGTGAAATCCCGAGTTTCACGACCGGTCGTGTACGTGTTCGACCGGTCGTAGCACGACCGGTCGTGTACACTCACGACTGGTCGAGTACGACTCAAAATTTACAATTTTTTTTTAAATAAATAAATTTCAAATTTAAGCAAATAAATCATCAAACTTATGTACATTATGATACACTAAATCATGCAAATTCAATTTAAATTGCACATACCGAGATCAAACTTTAATTTATTAAACCTGCTTTTGTCGAGCGGTTTAGTGAAAATGTCAGCAAGTTGAGTCTCGGTTGGAATGTAATCCAAACATATTACCTTTTCTTCCACTAATTCACGAATGTAATGAAATCTAATATCAATATGCTTAGTACGTGAATGCTGAACTGGATTTTTAGAGATATTTATTGCACTGGAATTATCGCAAAATAAAATCATAGAATCCTGAGTAATTCCATAATCGCTCAACATTCGTTTCATCCAAACAAGTTGAGTACATGCATTTCCAGCAGCAATGTATTCAGCCTCAGCTGTTGATAGCGATATAGAACTTTGCTTCTTACTAAACCAAGAAACAAGACAATTTTCAATGTAGAAACAACCACCACTGGTTGATTTCCTATCATCAATGTTTCCAGCCCAGTCAGCATCTGCATACCCGGCTAATTGAACATTAGTTTCATGTGGATACCAGAGACCAAGTTTAGTAGAACTTGCGACATATCGCATAATCCGCTTAACAGCAGTTAAGTGAGATTCTTTAGGATTTGATTGATAACGAGCACAAATACCAACACTCAAGGCTATATCTGGTCTACTAGCAGTCAGATAAAGTAAACTACCAATCAAACTACGATACAATTTAGGATCCACATCATTACCTGCAGAGTCTTTTGAGAGTCTCAAAGTTGTACTCATAGGAGTATCAAAATTTTTACCTTTCTCAAATCCAAATTTCTTGATTAAGCCCTGAGCATATTTGGTTTGAGAGATAAAAATTCCATCAGGTTGTTGTTTTACTTGCAACCCTAGGAAATAGTTTAATTCACCAACCATGCTCATTTCGAATTTAGACTTCATCAAATCTGCAAACTCAACAGTCATATTAGTACAGGTTGATCCATAAATAATATCGTCAACATATATTTGAACCATTAGAATATCATCGTTATACTTCTTAACAAAGAGTGTCTTATCAACACATCCCATCTGAAAATTATGACTTAGTAAAAACTTAGTCAGTTTTTCGTACCATGCTCTGGGAGCTTGTTTCAGACCATAGAGAGCCTTCTTAAGACGATACACATGATCAGTAAATTTAGGATCTTCAAACCCTGTTGGTTGTTCAACATATACCTCTTCATGTAAATCACCATTCAGAAAGGCACTCTTTACATCCATTTGATAAATTTTAATCTTTCTAAAACATGCAATGGAGATAAAAAGTCTGATTGATTCAAGACGAGCTACAGGGGCAAATGTCTCATTATAGTCAATACCTTCAATTTGCGTATATCCCTGTACAACTAGTCTTGCTTTATTTCGAATAATATTTCCAAGTTCATCAGATTTGTTTTTGAAAATCCATTTTGTTCCAATAATATGTTTATCTTTAGGTCTAGGAACAAGATACCAAACATCATTTCTGACAAACTGATTAAGCTCTTCTTGCATCGCAAGAATCCAGTTTTCATCCGAAAGTGCTTCTTTTACGTTAACCGGTTCAATCTGGGATGTAAAGCATACGTAGTTACATATGTCCTCTAATTGTCTACGAGTGCGCACACCAGTGAGAGGGTTTCCAAGTATTAGAGAAGTTGGATGATCTTTAACAGTCCTTAATTCAGAATTAGGTTCACTTGATGAAGTTTCTTGTTTTTCAAGTATAAGCACTTCATCATTATCCGAACTAGGAATGGGTGTATTCAAAATATCGTCAATCACAACATTTATTGACTCTTGAATCACAACGGTCCTGTTGTTCAGAACACGATATGCACGACTGTTTAAAGAATACCCTAAAAAGATCCCTTCATCACTTTTAGTGTCGAATTTTCCCAAATTTTCACGGTCACGCAAAATATAACACTTACTGCCAAAAACTCGAAAGTATTTGACAGAAGGCTTTTTCTCAAACCACATTTCATAAGCCATTTTATTATTAGATTTACAGATATAAACACGGTTAATAATGTAGCAGGCTGTATTCACTGCTTCAGCCCATAGATTCCTAGGGAGCTTCATGCTATTTAACATAACATTTCCCATTTCTTGAAGCACTCTATTCTTCCTCTCGACAATTCCATTTTGTTGAGGAGTTTTAGGTGCAGAAAATTCATGCGATATTCCCTGATCGCTACAGAATTTCTCAAAACCGCTATTTTCGAATTCGGATCCATGATCACTACGGATCTTGTTGACTTGAGAACTTTTTTCAGTTTGAATCCGTTTTATAATCTTTTTCACTTCATCAAGGGTTTCTGATTTGTCTCTCAAGAATGAAACCCAAGTGAATCTTGTATAATCATCTACAATAACTAAGATGTATTTTTTGCCACCTCGACTTTCCGTTCTTGTTGGTCCTATAAGATCCATGTGGAGAAGCTCGAGTGGTCTTGTGGTGGTATTGGAGTTCAACTTTTTGTGAGAGCTCCTAGTTTGTTTACCATACTGGCATTCACCACAAATCTTGTCTACTTTTTGCATCTTAGGTAGACCTCTAATTAGTTCACCTTTGCTCAATCTGTATAAATTTCGATAGTGTACATGTCCAAGGCGTTTATGCCATAATTCTGTCTCATCGGTATGGACCATGTAACACGTTTGTTTAGATGAGCTACTATCGCTTACTATATAGCAGTTTTCAGAAGTTCTGCGACCAGTTAATATTACAGAACCCTTTTCATTTATTATTTCACAACCTTGATTAGAAAATTTAACATTATGGTTGTTATCGCATATTTGAGATATGCTCAACAGGTTGTGTTTTAAACCCTCAACATATAAAACATTTTTAAATAAGGGAAGGTTATAGAGTTGGACCGTACCTTTGCCAATTATCTTGCAGTTGCTACCATCACCAAATGTGACTGACCCATCAGTCATATCTTTAAGATCGGTGAATAGTGCTTTGTCGCCTGTCATATGTCTGGAGCATCCACTGTCTAGGTACCATTTCGAATGGCTTGTAGCTTTGAAAGCAGTGTGAGCAACCAAACAGGCAACCTTAGGAACCCATTTCAGTACTGTTTTGGGTTTAGGAGAATAATTGGTCTTCTTATGTTTATAGTTGTAAGAGTGACCTACAGAATTAGATTTTAATAGCTCCTTAAGTAAATCAATAATTTTTTCAGCTAGTGGGTTTCGAATCTGATTTTTAAATAGCTGCTTTTGGGTTTAGGAAAAGTTTTTGTATTTTTAGAAAAAACTTGACTAGTACCTTTTCCTTTTGAGTTAGAAGTCTCTCCTTTCACAAAATTGGAAGGAGTATTCTTCTGTTTAGGAGATGTGTTTTTATCATAACCCAACCCGGATCGATCGCCACATTTTCTTGATCCGGATAACAATTTTTCTAATTTTGGATCACCTTGGGCATATCTCCATGTGTCCTTCAAACTCAAAAGAGAAGATACTTCATTTTTAAGTTTCTCATTTTCAGATTTCAAATTTTCAATTAGGGAGGTTTTGAATTCTAGATCACACTTAGACTTTTCAAAACTATCTGAAATTTGAGATTTTTCTAAAATAAGAGTTTCAAAACATTCTTTAAGTTTATAAAACTTTTCTTTTTGAAGTTTAAGTTTGACAGCAATTTTACAACTTTCCTTATATAAGGCATTGTAAGCATCTTGAAGATCTTCATCATATTCATGATCACTATCCAAATTTTCTTCACTTGTTGAATCATCGTGATCGGAAAAAGTAAACTTGGCTAGAGTCATAAGGGCCTTAAGTTCACTGCCCGACTCAGTTTCTGAATTTTCTGACTCAGAAGAAGCTTCAGAATCAGACGATTCATCCCAAGTAGCCAACATACCCTTCCTTTTGAATCTGTCCTTTTTAGGACATTTGTTTGCTAAATGCCCATATTCTTGACAGTTGTAGCATTGACTATCTTTCAATGATTTCCAAGTTTTAGACTTAGGTTTGGAACGTTTCTTTTCATTTGCCTTTTGAAAATCGACTCTTTTCTTACTTTTGAAAATCTTATAAAACTTTTTCGCCAAAAGGGCCATATCATCTTCAGACTTTTCTGAATCTGAATTTTCTTGAGTAAAATTTTAGATGACTTCAAAGCAATAGATTTACCTTTAGGAGCTTTAAAACTTAATTCATAGGTTTGTAAAGAACCAACTAATTCTTCTACCTTCATATTATCCGTATCACGAAGTTCCTGGATTGCGTTACCTTAGAATTGAACCGTTCAGGAAGAGAGCGTAGTATTTTTGCACACACTTTACTTTCAGGGATCTTATCGCCAAGACCCCACATTGAGTTCACAATGTCATTCAATCTAGTGTAAAAGTCCATAAACATTTCATTTTCCTCCATATGAATTTCTTCAAATTTAGTTGTGAGGAGTTGGACTTTAGATTTCTTGACAATTGATGTACCTTCGTGTGTCATTTCTAAAATATCCCAAGCTTGCTTTGCAGTATCACAGGATATGATTCTTTTGAACTCATCCGGTGATAGTGCGCAAGTGATTAGCATTTAGTGCTTTAGCATTAGCACTACTCTCATTTTTCTGAAGTGTGGTCCATTGGTAATACGGTGTAATTTTCATAGATTTTGAACCATCAACACCAGTTACTTCCATGATAGGAGGTTTCCATTCAGTTACTGTGGCTTGCCACACACTTTCATCCATTGATTTAGGAAGATCCTCATTCTGGCTTTCCAATAGGCATAGTTGGAGCCATCAAAGGGAGGAGGTCTAGTAACTGAAAGGCTATCAAAATTTGACATCTTTTTATATAGCTTAGATCGTTAGCTCAGGAAATAAATCCAAATAAAAAGCAAAAAATATGAGCTATTAGTCTCTGATACCACTTGAAAAGGCCAAGCTATATGTCCTAGAGGGGGGGGGGGGGGGGTGAATAGGACTATGCCAAATTAAAATAAAATCAGCGGAAATAAAATAAACCAATAGCCTTACAACATGAATCAATTCCCAAAGCTAAATTTAAATCACCTTGATAAATAGATATCGAGAGATTGATGCAAATTCAGTTCTAAGGACAACCTTACACCATAATCAACAAGGGCTTATGGTAGGACAACCTTATTTCTAGAACCTCTTTTGGATCAAGGACTCAATATTAATATAAGTAAATGAAATAGCAAGGAATTGAATTTAAATGCAGAAGTAAGATCTAAATTATTACAACAATCCCCACACTTGCTTGAAATGTAAATAGTTACAACATTCACATCCACTTGTACATTCCACACAATGAATGATAAAAGATATGACAATTAAGCAAGTATTCAAACCACAAGTCAAAGAGTTATAGTGGTTCGCTTGTGTGTACACCAACTGTTTTCCAACAGCCACACAAAAAGCTACTCCACTCCTAATATCCTCACACAGGGGATATTAGCGTTCACTAACAAATAGGTTTTCACAGGTTCACCAAAAACCTTTACAATTGTGTCTTTTTCACTTGGGCTTACACAATCCAAAAACCCCTCTTTTCTGAGTTTTCTGGTTTTCCTCAGACAACCAATACAATGAGATTTTTCTGGTTCAACCTCAAACAAAACCAGTACAATGAGATTTTTCTGGCTTAACCTCAAACAAAACCAAAAGTAAATGAATTTTACAGAATTGTAAAATACCTGGATTTCTCCTTTTTCGTAGCAGCCCGGTAGAACCAATCGGAGTAGATGATTTGAATGTCAAAGTTCAATTTCCAATACTCACATTCATAAGGTTCTAAGTTCTAATTGATTTTAGATTTAACTCGTTGGGCGTAGCTAAATTTGATTTTGATTCCAAGAAGAAGGAATAAGATAATTCCTCTTTTCAAATAAGATTGGAATATAGAAACAAAATCAAATTAAATAAGCTAGCAAAAAGGAATATTAAATAAGCACAATCTAGCTTAAAATAAACACAAACTTATCTCAGAGTGATCACTTGAAAATTTCTTGAATTGAATAGCGTTGAAGTTATGAAAACTCTGAATTTCGTGTTCAATTTATAGAAGCAGAAATCGCTCCTACGACTGGTCTTAGAAACCTACGACTGGTCGTAGCTCTAACAGATTTTTGAAAAAATAAGCGCGATCTTTAAAAGCCGTTCTACGACTGGTCGTGAGTACCCTACGACTGGTCGTGGGTCACCTACGACTGGTCGTAGGACCAGTGATTTCGTTGCTGGACTTTAAGTCGTAGCTCCACGACTGGTCGTGGACGAGTCGAAGCCACACCTACGACCGGTCGAAGGACCTCCAGGACTGGTCGTGGGCGTACCAAAAATTCCGAAAAATCTTCAACTACTTAGGACTGGTCGTGGAATTTCTTGGACTAGTCGAACCAATGCTAGGACTGGTCGAACAAGAGCTAGGACTGGTCGTAGAATAGACCAACCTTATGTAATTTAAATATTTGATTAATGTATCCAAAGTGACCTACTTAAAGGGTCAACCTAAGGTCATTCAAACCTGAACCATGTCGTATGGACATTGAACTTCAACCATTCAACGAATGTAGATAATTTGAATTATATCAGGCTTGAGATCTTCATCAACATAGAACTACTTCATGCGTTGTTTCTTTAGATTTGAACTTCAACATTGTAGCTTCTTGAGGCTTCAACATGTAGGCTTCAACATGTAGCTTTTTGAGGCTTCAACATGTAGCTTTTTGAGGCTTCAACATGTAGCTTTTTGAGGTGTCTTGAATTCCAATAAATGATCATACAAGTACAGAACACCGATAGATGTTTTGGCACACAAAATTTGACAACCAAAGGAGCATGAGATCATAACACTTACACATGTGCCCTACCCAACTTCCATAAGGAGAAGTATATGGGTCTTGGAATAATGTTGGTGATAAATCCACCTTATCTATTAATATTATCATATTGTGTTAGGACATGACTCTAAAAATGAGATAAATGTAAATCTCAAATAATCTATGCTATAAGAGATAGTGAAGATGAAATAGATGCATTGTGATGCTGAGTTTGAGTATGCTTGCCAACAAAGCAGATTTTCTTGTTTGTTGCATGTGATTGGGATAATATTACATCAATCGGGTTCGGGTTCAGGATCGGGTTTAGGTTGGGTTTCAGTTTAGGTTTAGGTTTAGGTTAAGGAGTTGAGATTAGGATTAGGTGTAGTTTAAGTTTAGGGATTTTTGAGAATACATTTAGGTTTTAGATTTAGGTTTAGGTTTTAGGTTATAGCTTTAGGTTTAGGTTTAGGTTTAGGTTAAGGTTAGGTTATAGGTTATAAGTTTAGGTTATAGATTATAGGTTAGGTTTAGGTTATAGGTTTTGGTTTAGGTTAAAGTTATAGGTTTAGGTTTAGGTTAAGGTTTAGGTTTAGGTTATAGGTTTAGGTTAAGTTTAGGTTTAGGTTATAGGTTATAGCTTTAGGGTATTGAGAATATGTTAGGTTTAGGTTTAGGAATTCGGGTTCGGGTTGGGATCGGGGTTTAGGTTTGGGTTTTCAGGTTTAGGTTTAGGTTTAGGTTAGGGGTTGAGATTAGGTTAGGTGTAGATTTAGGTTTAGGGATCGAGAATACATTTAGGTTTTAGGTTTAGGTTAAGGTTTAGGTTTTAAGTTTAGGTTAAGGTTAAGTTAGGTTATAGTTATAAGTTTAGGTTATAGGTTATAGGTTATAGGTTAAGGTTTAGGTCATAGGTTTTGGTTTAGGTTAGGTTTAGGTTAAGTTATAGGTTTAGGTAAGGTTTAGGTTTAGGTTTAAGTTATAGCTTTAGGGAATTGAGAATAGGTTAAGGTTTAAGCAATCGGGTTTGGGGATGGGTTTAGGTTTGGGTTTTCAAGTTTATGTTTAGTTTAGGTTAGGGGTTGAGTTGAGATTAGATAAGGGTGTATAATTAGGTTTAGGGATTTGAGAATACATTTAGGTTTTAGGTTTAGGATTAGGTTATAGGTTTAAGTTTAGGTTATAAGTGTAGGTTATAGGTTAGGTTTAGGTTTAGGTTAGGTTATAGGTTAAGGTTTAAGGAATTGAGTTTAGGTTATAGGTTATAGGTTTAGGTTATAGGTTATACGTTATAGGTTAAGGTTTAGGTTTAGGTTATAGGTTTAGGTTTAGGTTAAGGTTTAGGTTTAGGTTATAGGTTTTGGGATTTGACAATAGGTTTAGGTTATAAGTATAGGTTTATGTTATTGTTGTAGGTCATAAGTTTATGTTAATGTTGTAGGCTATAGGTTTAGGTTTATAAGTTTAGGTTTAGGTTTAGGAATTTGAGAATACATTTACGTTTTAGGTTTTGGTTTAGGTTTAGGTTTTACGTTTAGTTTAAGGTTACAGGTTTAGGTTAGGTTATAGGTTAAGGTTTAGGGAATTGAGTTTAGGTTATAGGTTATAGGTTATAGGTCAAGGTTTAGGTTATAGGTTAAGGTTTAGGTTTAGGTTATAGGTTTAGGTTTAGGTTATAGGTTTTGGGATTTGAGAATAGGTTTAGGTTATAAGTATAGGTTTAGGTTAATGTTGTAGGTTATAGGTTTAGGTTATAAGTTTATGTTAATGTTGTAGGTAATAGGTTTTGATTATAGGTTTAGGTTATAAGTTTATGTTATATGTATATAATGTTGTAGGTTATAGGTTTAGGTTATAAGTTTATGTTAATGTTGTAGGTAATAGGTTTATATTATAGGTTTAGGTTTAGGTTTAGGGATTTGAGAATACATTTAGGTTTAGGGTTAGGTTAGGTTTTACGTTTAGGTTAAGGTTACAGTTTTAGGTTATAGGTTTAGGTTTAGGTTATAAGTGTAGGTTATAGGTTTAGAAAATTGGTTCGGGTTCGGGTTTAGGTTTGGTTTTTTAAGTTTAGGTTTAGGTTAAGAAGGAGTTGAGATTATGATTAGGTGTAGGTTTAGGTTTTGGATTTGAGAATACATTTAGGTTTTAGGTTTAGGTTTAGGTTAAGGTTATAGGTTTAGGTTTAGGTTTAGGTTATAGGTTATAGCTATAGGGAATTGAGAATAGGTTAAGGTTTAGGTTTAGGAAATCGAGTCCGGGTTCAGGATTGGGTTTAGGTTTGGGTTTTCAAGTTTACGTTTAGGTTAAGGAGTTGAGATTAGGATTAGGTGTAGGTTTAGGTTTAGGGATTTCAGAATACATTTAGTTTTAGGTTTAGGTTTAGGTTTTAAGTTTAGGTTAAGGTTATAAGTTTAAGTTTAGGTTTAGGCTTAGGTTTAGGTTTAGGTTTAGGTTATAGGTTATAGGTTATAGCTATAGGGAATTGAGAATAGGTTAAGGTTTAGGTTTAGGAAATCAGGTTCGGGTTCGGGTTTAGGTTTGGGTTTTCAAGTTTAGGTTTAGGTTAAGGAGTTGAGATTAGGATTCAGTGTAGGTTTAGGTTTAGGGATTTCAGAACACGTTAAGGTTTAGGTTTAGGAAATCGGGTTCGAGTTCGAGATCGGGTTTACGTTTGGGTTTTAGGTTTAGGTTTAGGTTATAGGTTATATGTTTAGGTTTTAGTTATAGGTTATAGGTTTAGGTCATAGGTTTTGGGATTTGAGAATAGGTTTAGGTTATAAGAATAGGTTTAGGTTATAAGGATAGGTTTAGGTTTAGGTTTTATGTTTAGGTTAAGGTTATAGGTTTAGGTTTAGGTTTAGGTTATAAGTGTAGGTTATAGGTTTAGGTTTAGGTTAGGTTATAGGTAAGGTTTAGGGAATTGAGTTTAGGTTATAGGTTAAGGTTATAGGTTAAGGTTTAGGTTATAGGTTAAGGTTTAGGTTTAGGTTATTGAATAGGCCAAGCTATATGTCCTAGAGAGAGGGGGGGGGGGGGGGGTGAGGGGTGAATATGACAGTGCCAAATTAAAATTTAACAGCGGAAAATAAGAAATATGATAGCCAACACAATAAAGAAAATAAACCACAATACAAGAATGTAGAGCAACCTCAAAATAAAGAGCTTGATACTAATGTTGTTCTAAGGACAACCTTTGCACCATAAAAACCTAGGGTTTATGGCAGGACAACCTTACTAGAACAAATTGAATATCAAAACTCAAACAGAAAGGAAATAAAGAAAATAATAAGAAATAAATTCTAAACTATTACAATATTCCCCACTTTGCTTGAAATGTAAATATTACAACATTCACATCCACATATACATTCCAAAAATCTGAATGAATAAAGATAAAGAAATTAAAAGAACATTCAAATCACAAAACACACTGATATATAGTGGTTCACATGTGTGTTCACCAACTGTTAAACAACAGCCACACAACTTGCTACTCCACTATTAAAATAGGTTTCATAGGTTCACCTAAAACCTTCAAAATTGTCTTTTTAACTTGGCCTTACACAATCCAAAAACCCACACTTTTTGAGTTTTCTGGCTCTCCTCAGATAACCAACACAATGAGATTTTTCTGGCGAATCTCAAACAAAACCAAAGAAATGAATTTACAATAAATGTAAAATACCTGGATTACTCCTTTTTAGCAGCTCGGTAGAACCAATCAAAGTAGAATTTCGAATCAACGTTTAATGTCCAATACTCACTTAAGAAATGGTTCTAGGTTCTAATTGATTTTAAATTAAAGCAAATTGGGCATAGCTCTATTTGATTTTGATTCCAAGAAGAAGGAATACATCAATTCCTCTTTTCAAATAAGATGGAATATATGAATAAAATCAAATAAGAAAAGCAAAAAAAAGAATATTAAATATGAACAAATTAGCTTAAAATGTACACAACTTATCTCAGAGTGGAGGCTTGACTTTTCTCAAATTAATCGATGAAAAACTCTGAAATTCGTGTTCAATTTATAGATGAAAAGATCGTGTCTTCGACTGGTCTTAGGAACCCTTCGACTGGTCGTAGCACCAACGACATTTTAAAATTTTAAGCGCAATCTGAAAAATCCATTCTACGACTGGTCTTTGGATTCTACGACTGGTCGTAGACCACCTACGACTGGTTGTAGCTGACCTAGGACTGGTCGTAGGTAACTAGATTTGGTTACTGGAGTTTGAGTCGTAGTTTTAGGCTGGTCGAAGGACGAGTCGTGACACCCTGCGACCGGTCGAACAATCTCCAAGACTGGTCGAGGAATAACTAAAAAATTCCAAAAATCTTCAATAACTTAGGACTGGTCGTGAAATTTCTTGGACTGGTCGAACCAGGTCTAGGACTAGTCGAACAAGGTCAGGACTGGTCTTAGAATCGACTAAATTCATGTAAAAAGATTTATCTTGAATTATGTATACAAAATGACCTACCCTAAGGTCAAACTAAGGTCTATCATACCTAAAACATGAAGTATGAACATTGAACTTTATTCTTTCAGATGATGGTTAACCTTTGAAGCTTAAGATCTCTACTTGATGTTGTTTGATCTTGAGATCTTCTACAGCTTGAATTTGAAACTTCAACTTGAGTTGTACTTGAGTCTTGAAATGCACTTGAGTCTTGAAATAAACATTCTTCTTATTGATGTTGTTTGAACATTGATGCATACTGAAGAGGACAAGATACATAGCCTTGCATTTCTTGAAGCAGAGCACCGTACATGTCTTGAACCATAGAGATGTTGTCTTGAACCATATATATCAACATACAAGCACAAGATAGAGATTTTGGCACACAAGATGTTTTGGTACCACAAAATTTGACAATCAAAGGATTATGAGACCATAACACTTACAATCTCCCCCTTTGTCAAATATGTGACAAAACATACTTCAATAAGAAGCACAACATGCATATTAACCAATCATGCACCAATTGTTATTAAGTAGCACAAACTCATTATTTATATAGTCCCCTTGATTTATATACTCCCCCTGAGTACTCCCCCTGAGTAGCAAACACATCCAAAATATAACCAAAAATAACTACTCATATCCATAAACAATCAAACCTTCTCCCCCTTTTTGTCACAATATGACAAAGGAAGTAACAAAGTAAAGGATAATTATTAGAGGAATAGATGAAGTAACTCGACAATATATAAGTAAACATTCACAATCCAGTTACTTGTATATCTAAAAAGTCAGCAAACCAAATAGAGAGCACAATCCAACAAAAGTATGAAAGTTATTACATATCAAGAATGAAAACACTCAATCAGATCTTGAAGAAGGAGCACGAATGGTAGGATCAAGATTATGCATTCCCTTGTTCAAGCTCCTAAGATAGTTGCGCATATATTTAAACTGAAGATCATGAGCAATATTCATATTCCCTACCTTCTCTTCTAAAGCATGAAGACGAGCATCAAAATCAGAAGGCTCAAAATCAGGATCATTTCCAGAATCAGATTCAAGTTCATCGAAATATTATCCATATCCACATCGTCAGGAGGAAGATCACCAGCTTCTTCATCCCCAGCTTCAGCTCTACCAACATCCACTTGGCCACGAGCCAATTTCAATTTCATTTTGTTAATATTTGAATTGTTAAAAATAAGATGATGGATGAGAGCTTCTCCAACAGGCATAGACACGAGCATGTACTTAGCTGAATAGTCAAGAGATAAGCAAAAGGAATATCACTATGACCTAGATGGAGACGAGAATGTATAAGGGAATGACATATCATTGAAGGAAGACAAACTTGAGAACCAGAAATGACAGAGTGCAACACATGAACCATAAAGGCAGTTAATTCTGTCTTATTACCAGAACGAGGATACAGGTTCAAAGTAAAAATCCTGTGAAGTACCCTGTATTTGGGTAACAAGTACCTTGCGAGGAGCGCATTCCCTTTATGAGTCTATTACACATTCATATTACACAAATCTCTGGTTAACATATGTTTTTCAGATTCTGAGGGTTTTTCAGATAAATTATAAATAGGAATACCCTCCTCATTAACAGGTATATCCATTAACCCTGTAATCAAATGATGGTCAACTTCAAAGGGACCTTCTCTAGTATCAATTTTAAAAGTTAAAGTCTCAAAAGAGAACTGTGAGATACATGTAAACATGGCCTGTGCAATAGATTGGTATGCAGGCCCACCCCAATATAAAATGTTATCCCATCTTACAACTTGGAGTAAAGGTAGAATACCAAAAGGAGCAATGTGTTCAATATAGACAGACCATTCAACAATGACATTGCGCATACGTAAATCCCGTACATCAGAGGGATCATCCTCAGGTGAACGAAGATAGCGCCTAGCGAGAGGAGCTGATCTAGAAGAAGATGGACCATGGGAAGTTTTCTTTTTCCCCCTAGCATCCATTGTCAGAATGAAAATCAAAAGATCTAGTAGATACCAAAGATGTGAAAAATGGGTTTTGTAGATCAGATTTTTCAAGAAAAAGCCCCAAATTTGAAATGAATCTCAAAATAGATTACTCCAATAGTGAAAATGAAGTAATAGGATCTGTAATCTACAAGAGAAACACAAATGATGCACTAACCTTGAAGATCTAGGAAAGTGGGTATGGGTAGTCATGCCTCGGCTCGTTGGAGAAGTAAAAGGAAATGTAGAAGATGAGATTTTCTCCAAATTTAAAAGATTCCAATGCGCTACACGATTGGTCGAGGACCGTTCTCGACCGGTCGTACCACGACTGGTCGAGCACGTCCTTGACTGGTCGTGAAAACACAAAAACATGCATTTTTCCATAAAAATTTGAAATTTAAACAAATAAATTATCAGATATATAAACACTATGATACAAATATGCATGAATAATCAATTTAAAATGCACATACCGAGATCAAATTTCAATTTATTAAACCTGTTTTTGTCGAGCGGTTTAGTGAAAATGTCGGCAAGTTGAGTCTCGGTCGGTATATATTTCAAGAAAATTATTTTATCTTCCACTAATTCACGAATATAGTGATACCTAATGTCAATGTGCTTGGTACGTGAATGCTGGATTGGATTTTTTGATATATTTATAGCACTGGAATTATCACAATATAATATCATTGATTCCTGTGTAATTCCATAATCGCTTAACATACGTTTCATCCAAACAAGCTGAGTACAAGCATTTCCTATTGCGATGTATTCAGCCTCAGCAGTTAAGAGCGATATAGAGCTTTACTTCTTCCTAAACCAAGAAACCAAACAGTTTCCAATGTAGAAACAACCACCACTGGTTGATTTTCTGTCATCAATATTTCCAGCCCAATCAACATCTGAATACCCAGCCAATTGAACACTAGTATCAAATGGATACCAGAGACCCATTTTAGCCAAACTTGCAACATATCTCATAATCCGCTTGATAGTAGAAAGATGTGACTCTTTAGGATCAGACTGATATCTAGAGCAAATCCCAACACTTAAAGCAATATCGGGTCTACTAGCGGTTAAGTAAAGTAAACTTCCAATCATATTACGATATAATTTAGGATCTATATTTTACCTGTAGAGTCCTTTGAGAGTCTTAAAGTTGTACTCATAGGAATATTAAAGTTCTTACCATTCTCAAATCCAATTTTTTGATTAAGTTCAGAGCATATTTTGTTTGAGAAATGAAAATGCCATCTGGTTGTTGTTTTACTTGCAACCCAAGGAATAATTTAATTCCCCAACCATACTCATTTCGAACTTAGATTTCATCAAATCCGCAATCTCAACAGTCATGTTAGCACAAGTTGATCCATAAATAATATCATCAACATAGATCTGAACCATTAAGATATCATCATTATGTTTCTTAACAAAAAGTGTCTTATCGACACTACCCATTTGAAAATTATGACTTAGTAAAAACTTAGTCAATTTTTCGTACCATGCACTGGGAGCTTGTTTTAGACCATTTAGAGCTTTTTTTAAGATAGTATACATGATCAGTAAACTTAGGGTCTTCAAACCCTGTAGGTTGTTCAACATATACTTCTTCATATAAATCACCATTCAAAAAAGCACTCTTTACATCCATTTGATAAATTTTAAACTTTCTAAAGCATGCAATGGATATAAAAAGTTTGATTGATTCAAGGCGAGCAACTGGAGCAAAGGTTTCATCGTAATCAATGCCTTCTATTTGAGTGTACCCTTGTACAACCAATCTTGCCTTGTTTCGAATTATATTCCCAAGTTCATCAGACTTATTTTTGAAAATCCACTTAGTTCCTATAATGTGTTTATCTTTAGGTCTAGGAGCAAGATACCAGACATCATTTCGAACAAACTGATTAAGTTTTTCCTACATAGCTACTATCCAGTTTTCATTAGAAAGAGCTTCTTTTACGTTTACCAGTTCAATCTGAGATGTAAAGCACACGTAATTACATTTGTCTTCAAGTTGTCTACGAGTGTGCACACCAGTGAGAGGATTTCCAAGAATTTGAGCAGTTAGATGATCTTTAATAGTCCTTAATTCAGAATTATTTTGACTTGATGAAGTATCAAGTTTATCAATTAGAAGAATTTCATCATTATCTGAATTTATGGCAGGTGTATTCATATGATCGTCTATGACCACATTAATTGATTCTTGAATAACACCGGTCCTTTTGTTCAATACACGATATGCGCGACTGTTTAAAAAATATCCTAAAAAGATTCCTTCATTACTTTTTGTGTCAAACTTTCCCAGATTTTCACGGTCACGCAAAATATAACACTTGCTACCAAAAACTCGAAAGTATTTGACAGTAGGCTTTTTATCGAACCACATTTCATAAGCGGTTTTATTATTAGATTTACATATATAAACCCGATTAATAACATAGCAGGCAGTATTCACTGCTTCAGCTTAAAGATTTTTAGGGAGCTTCATACTATTCAACATTACAGTTCCCATTTCTTGAAGCACTCTATTTTTCCTTTCCACAATTCCATTCTGTTGAGGAGTTTTGGGTGCAGAGAATTTATGCGATATTCCCTGATCATTACAGAATTTCTCAAAACTGCTATTCTCGAACTCAGATCCCTGATCACTACGGATCTTACAAACTTGGGAACCTTTTTCAGTTTAGATCCGTTTGAGAATCCTTTTAGCTTCATCAAGGGTTTCTGATTTATCCCTTAAGAAGGCTACCCAAGTGAATTTAGAAAAATCATCCATGATTACTAAGATGTATTTTTTGCCACCTCGACTCTCCGTCCTGGTAGGTCCTATAAGATCCATATGGAGAAGCTCGAGTGGTCTTGATGTACTATTGGAGTTCACCTTTTTGTGAGGGCTCCTGGTTTGCTTGCCATATTAGCATTCACTACATATCTTGTCTACATTTTGTAATTTAGGTAGACCTCTTATTAGTTTTCCCTTGCTCAATCTATATAAATTATGGTAGTGTACATGTCCAAGGCGTTTCTGCCATAATTCTGTTTCATCGGTATGGACAATGTAGCACGATTGATTAGATGAGCTACCATCGCTTACAATATAGCAGTTTTTAGAAGTCCTACGACCAGTTAATATTATAGAACCCTTTTTGTTCAAGATTTCACAACCTTTTTATAAAATTTCACGCTATGATTGTTATCGCACATTTGAGATATGCTTAACAAGTTGTGTTTAGCCCCTCAAACATATAAAACATTCTTAAATAAGGGAACGTTATAGAGTTGAAACCGTACCTTGGCCAATAATCTTACAGTTGCTACCATCGCCAAATGTGACTGATCCATCAGTCATATCTTTAAGATCAGTGAATAAAGCCTTGTCTCCTGTCATATGCTTGAGCATCCACTGTCTAAGTACCACTACGAATGGCTTGAAGCTTTGAAAGCAGTGTGGGCATCCAAGCACAGTAACTTTAGGAACCATTTCATTATTGTTTTGGTTTATGAGTATAGTTGGTCTTCTTGTATTTGTAATTTTTGTACGAGTGACCCACTGAGTTAGATTTTAGAGCTCCTTAAGCAATAACTATTTTTTTAGCTAAAGGGTTTTGGTTTTGATTTTTGTAATTGATATGGTTACCTCTGGTTTTGAAAGATTGAAAAGGTTTAACATTTTATAAAACTTTTTGCTTGAACTTTCTCTTTTGAGTTAGAGGATTCTCCTTTTACAAAATTGGGAGGAGTATTCAACTGTTTAGGAGGAATATTTTTGTCGAAGCCCAAACCGGATCGGTCACCACATTTTCTTGATCCAGTTAAAAGTTTTTCTAATTTTGGATCACCTTGGGCATACCTCCATGTATCCTTTAAACTCAAAAGGGAAGAGACTTCAAGTTTAAGTTTATCATCTTCAGATTCAGATTTTCAATAAGGGTGGTTTTGAAATCAAGTCACATTTGCATTTTTCAAAACGATCTGAAAGATGAGATTTTTCTAAAATGAGAGACTCAAATCTTTCTCTAAGTCCTAGAAACCTTTCTTTCTGAGTTTTAGTTTTACGGCAATTTTACAACTTTCCTTCTATAGGGCATTATAAGCATCTTGAAGATCTTCTCATTATCATGATCACTATTCAGATTTTCTTCATTGGTTAAATCATCATTATCTGAAAAAAAGTGAACTTGGCTAAAGTCATAAGAGCCTTAACTTCATTGCCCGACCTCAGTTTCAGAATCTTCTGAATCAGAAGAGGCTTCAATGCAGAAGATTTTCCCAAGTAGCCAACATTCCTTTCTTTTTAGGTTTGTCCTTTTTAA